>PVJL010011041.1:0-45294 GCA_004026885.1 Lyroderma lyra
TTTTTTTTTTTTTTTTTTTTTTTTTTTTTTTTTTTTTTTTTTTTTTTTTTTTTTTTTTTGGTGGAAGGCCAAATATACAATGCATATATCCTTACTGTTCACCTGTGTACCTTCCTCCCCAGTATTTAAATTTTAGATTGTGGCTTATGCAGTCTTCACTCCTGGTACCACTCCTGCCTTGACAGGTTGTTGAAAGTTCTGATTGGCCCCACAAATGGGCAATATTACCTCTTTGGTGGGTTTTGGTGGTTGTAAGCTTGAAGCTTATGGACTTAATATTTGTTTTGAAAGTTAAATTAATCTTGACTCCAGCCTCCAATCTGTTTAATAGCTCTTCACTTCTGTATATTAGCTCTGTCTCTGTTGTTATTTGTACACTGATTATCTCAAAAGCTCTATGACAAAAGCATCCCATTTTGATTTTAGAAGACAAGGCCTGCCTGTTTAGTGTCTCTGGCTCAGCCTACTACGAGGCATGCACTATTACCAAATACTTTTGGTGTGAAGGGTTATTGTCTAGGCTTTAATCCTGCCTTTTTTTGTGTGTGTGCTTAAGGAAATTTATACCCTTTTGTAAACTGTGGCCTGGTAATAGATTTCTACTTTGTAAGAGATTAGATTCAATCTTTTAAACTTACTTAATTTACTTTCTCCTAGGCTACCTAAAATGGATCAAAATATGAATAGGCTTACTTTAGGTGATGGGTTAAAACTAGAGCTGAACTAGATTGCTTCATTTGAAGCACAATTGGTTCAGATCAGTTGTGGATTCTTAACAGCACTGGTTAGCTGGCAGGGCACCCAGCACTTTGCTTGATCTTATATGTAGAGGTAGTTTTGCTTGTTTCAGAGAACTTTGGGCCTGAGGGGAAAAGGGGAATTCATACTTGTTCTGGATTGATGGGCAATTAATTGCTAGAGATAGGCAGGAGGTGGAAGGCTTATAATTAAAACCTTAGAATGCCTCCTATGTTGTTTAAATGTAAGTTTATCATAGTTAAAACTATAATAAAGTTGGATCTTATTTCCAATGAATTAATTATGGTAAAAGCCCAGCTTTTATATGGTCCTTTTTTTCTTTCATATTGGCAATATTGCTAATCTGGTTTTTTTGATCAGTTATCTGGGATTTGGATATATTCAAGATAGCATTGACAGCTATTTAAACTGCTTTTTTGGCTTTATATTCTTTGTGTTCACTACATTTATTACTGTGATGCCTTTTTGGGTTGAGGAAGAGATATAACACATCACTAAAGGTATACATACTCTTTTAAGAACTTAAAATATTAACAGAAAAACAATAAATCAGTATAAGTAATCCAAACATTGGCTCTTTGAAAATTAATTGAACTGCAACAATAAGATATATATTAGCTAGTCTAATAAAGGAAAAAAATAAAGTAACTAAGATAAGAACTGAGAAGGAGGAATAATGGAAATAGAAAATTTAAAGAATTATAAGGGTCTATTAACTCTTTGAAAATAAATTTGAAAACTTGGATGGAATAGATATTTTTTAGGAAATATAATTGACCCAAACTGACCCCAGAAAGTAGATAATCTAAATAGATTGATTTTTCTAGAAGAAAAATTGTCAAAAAGTTGCCTCCTCCCAAAGCATTATGTCCAGCTTCACAGGGGACTTCTAAATATTTAAAGAGCAGATAAAATGCTATTTGAAGAATTGTTAAATTGTTTTTAAGAAGTAAGTATAATATTGAAACCCAACTTGATAAAGATTGCACAAAAAAGAAAATCTTATGTATGAGTATCATTGTAAAACTGCAAAATAAATATGAATAAAGAGAATCTAGCATTGGGATTTAGTTCCAGATGCAAGAGAGGGTACGTATTAGGGAATTTATTAATTTATCATTTTATTTATCTAAGAAAAAGTGATATAAGTATCTCTCTGGATGCTGAAAAGTTGTTTGACAAAATTGCACAACCATTCTTGATAATAACACTCAGAGATGGCTTCTTCCTTAGCCTGATAAAGTATCATGGTATTTAATGAAGAGCATTAGAGATTTCCACTAAAGTCCTAATTGAGAAAGAATGTGGAGGTGGTCCATTCTTGCTCAGCATAGTGGTAAGTGTGCACTATTATTCAATACTTTTGTTGCTAAGGGTTATCTCTAAGCTTTAATCTTATCTTTTCTGTGTTAAGAAAATTTTCATCCTTTTATAAACTGTGGCCTAGTAGATTTCTACCTTGCAAGAGATAAGATTCAAACCTTCAAACTTTTTTCATGTGTAATTTTTCCAAGGTTACCTAAATTGGATCAAAGCATGACCAGGCCTACTCTGGGTGATTGGTTATTACTTAACATGTTTTGTAGGTGTTAGCCAATACAGTCAGACAAAAGAAGGCAATTAGAGATGGACACATTGGAAAAGAGAAGGTAAAACTAGCACCATTTGCTGTTGATAATATTACATATCTGGAAAATGCAAGTGTTTAGACAGAAACCAATAGCTTTACTCTATATATAAACAACTTGTTAGAAAATATAATGGAAAAAAATACCCCCTTTATAATAGCAACCAAAAAAGTTAAAATTTGGGAGTAAACTTGGCAAGAAATCTGCAAAACCTATGTGAAGAAAACTTTAAAACACTACTGAAAGACTTGGCAAAAGAAAACTCGAACAAGTGTCAAGACACACCAGGCTCTTAGAAGCCAGAACAGGAAACATGTGCATATGTATCAGTTCTCCTTAAGTTAATTTATAAGTAATGTGGTTTCAGTAAAAAATACTAATGATATTTTTGTTATGTTCTAGAACTGGATACACTAATTAAAAAATTTATATGACAAAATAAACAGGAATGGTTATGGTAACTGTAAATGAAGAACAGAGAGGGACAGCTAGCACTACCATGTCGTAAAAGTAAAGTTTATAATTTAAACAGTACAGTAGTGCTCAATGGATACATAGGTCAATGGAACAGAATAGAAAGATCAGTCTGAAATACACTTGGGAATGTACTATATGATAAAGGTAATATTTCAAATCAGTGGGGAAAAGGTAGAATATTTCAATAAATGGTTATGGGACAACTGGTAGCCATATGGAAAAAAAATTACTTTCCATCATAAACCAGGATAAGTTCCAAAAGATATATATGATAATAGTTTATGCTTAAGTGCTTACTGTATGCCAGGCACTGTAGTAATTACCTTATAGTTACTAATATATTTAATTCTCACAATAAACTGAGAAAATAATAACTGTTATTATTCCTCATTTATAGATGTGGAAAATGAGGCCCATAGAGGTTAGGTGACTTATCCACGGTCATATAGCTAGTAAGTATTGGACTGGGAAATGAATGTAGGCAGTTTGACTCTAGAGTTTGTTATGTTAACTATTATAATGTTATTCCATTTAGTTAAATGTAAAAAAAGAAACAATTTAAGTATGAGAAATGGAGAGTTCCTTTATAATCTTGGTGTAAGGAATGCCTTTCTAACCATGACTTGAACATCTGAAAACTTAAAAGATTGATAAATTAGGTCACATCAAAATAAGAATCTTCTGAAGGCTGAAATTACCATAAGTAATTTTAGAAGACAAATTGATGTATATATTTGCAACTCATATCATAGGTGAAGGACTAGTCTCCTTAATATGTAAGAAGCTCCTAGAACTTAATAAGAAAACACCATTAGAAACATAGGCAAAGGTTATGAACAGATAGTTTCCAGAAAAGGAAGTACATTTGGCTCTTAAACATAAAAAAAGTTGCTCAACTTCACTCATAATGAGGAGAATGCAAACATCATTTTTCATCTTCCAGATTGGCAAAAATCCAGAACTTTGATGATACACTCTGTTGCCTTAAGGAAAAAGGCACTCTCATACATTGCTGGCAAGAGTGTAAATTGGCTCAACTCTTGGGGAAGGGAATTTGGCAATATCTATCAAAAATTTAATTGCATATACCTTTTGACCCAGGAATGCAATTTCTGGGAATTTATCCTACAGAATACTTGCTCATGTGCCAAAAGATGACTGTACCAGGTTATTCACTGCAGCTTTGTTTGCAGAAGCCAAAGATTGGAGAAAACCCAAATGCCCATCAATAGGGGCTAGTTAAATAAATTATGGTTCATCCTCACAATGGAATATGCAGCTGTAGAAAGAACATGGAAAATCTGTATGCGTGGATATGGAGAGATTGCCAAGATATAGTGTTAGGTGAATAAAGCAAGGTCAGAACTGTGTTATATAGTATGCTAACTTGTGTGAACAGGGAGGAAAATAATAATATGTATGCACAAAGAAACTTTGTGCATTAGGATGGCTAAGAAACTAATAGCTGGCAAGAGAGCTATGCAGGGAGCTGAGGATGGGTGGGAGACATTTTACTTCTTGGTTTTTCTAAAATAACTCTTGATTCTTGTAATGTGACTGCTTTATTGAATTAAATAACTCTACTTTGAAGATGATCTCTCTCTGTTTTTAGTCTAATTGACCACGTTTCGATCATCTTTTGTCATCCCTATTTCAAGTTTTTTGTTTTTTTTTTTTTAAATTTTGCTCTCTTTTTCTTGTCAAGTAGCTCTTTTTTTCTTCCCCAAGTTGCTTTTGTAATCAAAATCTACATTTTGGCATGATTTAAAAATCTAAATTTAGAGGATGAAATTGGAATAAGTTAACCCAAGTCATTTTACATTTCATAAATATTCATTTTTATTGAAGCAGCAATTGTGGTGGCATCATTTATACAAAGAAAAGATCTTTGGGGACAGATTCCTTCCACTATTATGTAGAAGGCATTATGTGTATTTCTTTTCTTTTCAGTGATGTACATAGACATTTAAAAGAAAATGATAGAAAACAATTTTCCTTTTAGAAAAATTTTCCCCAATGTGTGATTAATTTCTAAATTGTTGGGCACAGAACTGTTATTTCTCCTCTTTGCATCCTGTCTAAAGCTCTTTATTTTACCCGCTGTTTCAGAACCTCAGTGTTTCCCTGCAGTCCTTGAAATAAGGGTATTCCATACCTCCCACCATCTGATCCTTTCTTCCCAGCCTTTCTTCGCCCTGTGGCCCTATAGAACCCTATCTTCTGGCTAACATGGGTTTCATTGTTTTGCTTCTGGAGTTGCTCAGGTGATTGTACCCTCGATTCCATTCTCCTGTCGTTTTCATTTAACCATTCATTAAATGTCTATTAAATGCCTGCTTAGGTGAAATATTGTGTTTTCCATATATTCTTATCATACTCCTTCTTCAAAACTTGCCCAGTTTGAATTCCGTTTCTCCTATAAATCCATCCCTTTTCTCTCTGACCTAAGTGATCCCTTTCTTTCTTACTGGATAAATAATTATGTACTATTTTATGAATTCTTCTATTGGATCTTGCATTGTCACTTCTATTCTTTGTTGCTACCCAAGTTATTAAATCTATGTCTTATTTCTCTGTATGAGGGTGAGCTCCCCAGAAAGACAGCGATCCAGTGGAGGAGCCGTGTTTCACTTGTGTAAAGGAGCGGCCAGGCTGTGTTGGATACTTACTTTATCCTCTGGTCTGTTGTGCTTCACAAAGGGCACAGCCCATATCACATACTCAGTATGGTTTGTGGATATCAGGCTGTGTATGGTTAATGCCCAAAAGCAAAGAACAAAACCAGTGGTCTTTTTGTGTAACCATGATGCGACCATTGTGGCACAGAGAGTAAGTGACCTTTTGTCTACGAGGTCCATGTTCTTAATTGTTTCTTTACTAGTGGTGATGGGTTTGTGCTGATTTCACACTCTCTTCTCAATCACTTTTGTGACCAGTGGTAAACTTTTCTACTGGCTAGGATGAACAGTGGGGAGCTGCTCATCTTTAAATCTCTGAGCAGGGACTTGCTAGGAATGTGCAGCAGCAGTGGGGAAGGAGGTGTAATACTCAGCACAATCCATGTGGGGTCTTGGCCTACCGTTAGTTCAGGGTTCACAGTGTACCCCACCTCAGGTTGGGGAAGGAAGAGAGTGAGGACAGCTGAGGTGATGAATGGGAGATTGCTTGGGTAAGGAGACCTCAGTCTGTGTAATGAGCCCCAAGAGAGCCAGCAGCCTTGAGGCCCTCTGTAAGGACCAGAGTGGAGTCCTCTTTGCTGAGTTTGGTTCCATTATAGGCTCTAGTGGCCTGCCAGCCATCACCATGCTGCCTTGGCAGATCATCAGGCTCCTTTCTATGCCACAGCAGCTGTGCCATCCAAAATAGTCGAACTCTGGTGATGTGCAAAAGATTGAGTTCTGCAGAAGGTGATTTCAAAGTGTTAGTGCATGGTGAATGGAAGTTGTGTACCATCTCTATCCAATTCTGTCATAAATTTCCAGTGTGTCAGAGAGCATCATGATAGCTAATGTTTTGTGAGAATGCACTGGACTGCAAACTCCTTGAGAGCAGGAATTGTTTTATTCTTTGTGCCTGGAACATAATAGCTTGACAAAAACTATTTGTTGAATGACTTAAACATATTATGATGTGAACTTTTGCAGAGATCGGCCCCTCTGAACAGTATCATACATACATAATAGACATATACATATTATGTATTGTGGCACATAATAGTCAATAAATATTTGAATGAGTAATAGAACAGTGGATTGAAGAAGACAGGAGGGTTGGGGTTTGGGGCCTTAAGATTGCCATTGTTTGCTGGTTTCCATATTACTGGTTTTCTTATCATACCCCAAAACTTTATTAGCCGGACAGAATTTCTGCAGGCAAGTGGAAATGTGTGTGATAAAGAGTAGGCCATATTTGAAGAATAAAGTGTCAGCCCACCCTGTTACACAATGGCAGTCTCTTTAGCTGCTATTTCGTCTCCTTCCTGTAGTTCAGAGAGTCAGACCAGGCTTGGCTGCACAGAGCTGAGTTTCCACCATGCTGCTCGGAGCTTTAGTTATGTCAGATTTCTAGTGGGCCATGGATTTGTAATCATACAGCAGTTCAGCATTTTAACTTGTATCTATCTCCTTACCCAATTTTGAGCCAAAAGGTAGTAAGAGGTTGGGAGTATCTGAAAATGGAGTGTTTAAGATTTCATTTCTGGGAGAGCCAAAGCTTATATTTGAATAAGTGGAAATGGCATTTGCTGGCATCACCCCCTTTTGTCCTTATTTTATTGCTTTACTCTTTCTGTTCTTCTGCTCATAGGTGGTTAGCTTTTTCCTTTCCACTCTTGTCTGTGGTTGGCTCCTGAAATCTTTATCTTATCTTGCAAAACTTCCACTTCTCTAGTTCCACATAATTGTAGATGTGTATTTCTTGCCATAACCCAAAACTGAGTTCTAAAACCAAACTTGCCATTTTCCCTTCAAAACATTGGGTATATATTTTAATTTTCCTGTTTCTGCCAGTGGCACTACTGTGCTCCCAAGTCCCCCAAATCTTAGCTGTATTCAACCTTGACCCTTACCTCTGTATTTAATATGTCCCTTCTCCAATAGTCTTGATTGATCTGGTAATTCCTGATTGACTGGTTTAAGATTTCATTTTTGAGAGCCAAAATTGTAACTAAGTCTTGGTTTAGTGGTGTGGGGATTAGCATAGGTGACTTCATTTTGGGCCTGGTGTGTGTATGTGTGTGCATGTATTGATGCCAAATGCTTGATTTTTTTTCTTGACCTGATATCGCTGTATCCTCTGGGTCAAGTGAGACCTTTTCTGTAAACTGGGTCTCTTATGAAAGGTTGAATAAGGTCATTGCCCTTCTTAAAGAAAGACATGGTTCCTTATATTTCTGTAGAACTTTCGTATCATTTTGTGTGAGCATATCTACAGTGTTTCTGAGCATGGTGTATTTTTGATCCACTAGCTTGTTGAGTAAGTGTGTTAAATTTGCATTATAATACAGCCAAGATGGTCATAGTGAAACTAGATGAAATGCAGAGCTATAATATTGTTTCGGTGAATATATTATCATTACACTTTTAAAAAACAAAGAATAAAATTTTGAGACATTGACTGTGTTCTCTGAGCATGTATATAAAATTAATTCTTTTGAAAATGTTATAGTAGTAAGGTAATAACATTAGTGTTGAATTTTCCTCTGTAACTTTTTCATATTTTACTTTTGATTTTTTAAATTTGTAGTTTGCAATTAGGTAATATATAGTTTGCTTAGGTCAAATACAATGTGAGAAACTAAAAAGCATTGTTCACATGAGGCCAAGAATGATTTCTTTAGGCCAATGGAAAAAGATTTGGTATTTTAACAGATTTTACCCAAAAGGCAGGAGTCATGAAAGTGAAATATTATGAAGGAATTCATAGCTTTCCAGCTGCAGAAAATGCAACTTAGAGTAAAAAATCCTAAGTGTACTGTAGTTAGCAGATGAAAAGAAAACCACGTTAGAGTTTGCAGAATGGAGTAGCCAGCTGTCAAATAGAGCCCCCGAGAAAACACTGCATTGCTGAAAACTTCCATTTCCTTATCTCTTCTTAAGAACCAATTCATAAAGGACTACGTCATCTAGCAGTAAGCCCTCTGCAGCAACTCCTACTGGTCCCTGAGTTCCTAGCTAACCACTTAACATTCCTCGCACATAGAGCTGTGTGCACTGGCATGAAGAAATGCGCACAGAGCTCCTGCTCCCTGCACCAAGGACTGCAGTGGACCTGATAACAGCTGAGCTCACACAGGGTCTCTCCCTGACAACCTGAGACTGGTTGCTGGGGAACCGCATACCTACAAGAGTAGAAATTGCACCCAGCCGCCTCTGAATGTAAAAGAGGTTTGAGGAGCCCCTGTAGATAACTTACTTTTTAAGAAATTAAAAAAAATGTTTTTTCTTCTTCAGGAGTATGCTCATGCTGTGGAGGAGCTCTGTGGATTTATTTCTATAAGTGAAATAAAAGGGAATAATTATTTTCTAGTGAAAATTAGGAGTTGGATGAATAAGATTACGTGTTTGTTGCAATAATTTTGGAGAAACACACTCCTGATTTCAAAAATAAGCTACATAAATTTAAATATAAATCTCCAGGGGTAAGAAATGAACCAAGGTGTTTCAGTTAATATGATGAAATGTAAGCTTTAATTATTTTGGTTCATTGAAAGCTCACAGTTATTACTTTTTCTCAGAATAAGGAGATTCAGTAAAGAGATGAAGCCTATGCTTCATTTTATGTATGCATTTGCTTTGAAACAAACTTTGGTTGTCTTATTCATTGTTGTTTCAGTTTTATATCCCACATATGAGTGAAAGCATGAGTTTCTTGACTTTTTCTGTCAGGTTTATTTCGCTTAGCATGATAATTCAAGATCCATCCATGACCTTAAAAGACCTCGAATTGCCAAAGCAATACTACATAAAAAGAATAAGGCTGGTGGCATTACATTCCCTGACTTCAATTTATATTACAAAGCATCAATAGTCAAAACAGCTTGGTACTGGCAGAAAAACAGAAATATACAGCAATGGAACAGAATTGAAAACCCAGAAATAAACCCACAAATTTATGGACAAATAATTTTTGATAAAGGAGCAAAAGACATACAACGGGGAAAAGACAACCTCTTTAGTAGGTGGTGCTGGGAAAACTGGAAAAATATATGCAAAAGAATGAACCTGAGCTGTCAACTCTCCATATACAAAAATTAACTCAAAATGGATTAAAGACCTTCATAGCAGACCTGCAACAATAAACTGTATAGAAGAAAACATTGGTACTAAACTTATAGACCTAGGACTCAGGAAAGACTTCATGAACCTGACCTCAAAGGCAGGGGAAGTAAAAGCAAAAATAAATGAATGGGACTATATTAAACTAAAAAGCTTCTGCACAGCAAAAGAAACCATCAACAAGGTAAAGAGACAGTGAACTGAATGGGAGAAAATATTTGCAAATAACGCATCAGATAAGGGTCTAATATCTAAAATATATAAAGAACTAATAAGACTTAACAACAAAAAAACAAACAACCCAATTAAAAAGTGGGCAGAAGAACTAAACAGACACTTCTCCCATGAAGAATACAAATGGCCAGCAGACATATGAAAAAATGCTCATCCTCATTAGCTATCAGGGAAATGCAAATCAAAACCACAATGAGATACCACCTCACACCTGTGAGAATGGCTGTTTTCAACAAGACAAGGAATAACAAGTGCTGGAGAGGATGTGGAGAAAAAGGAACTCTGGTACACTGCTGGTGGGAGTGCAAACTGGTACGACCACTGTGGGAGGCAGTGTGGAGGGTCCTCAGAAAATTGGGAATGGAGCTACCATTTGACCCAGCAATCCCCCTTCTGGGGATCTGCCCAAAAGACTTGAAAACCTTTGTCCGCAAAGACTTATGTACCCCAATGTTCATTGCAGCGCTGTTCACAGTGGCCAAAACATGGAAACAACCAAAGTGCCCTGCAACAGATGACTGGATAAAGAAGCTGTGGTACATATACACAATGGAATATTCCTCAGCTATAAGAAAAGATGAAATATTGCCATTTGCAACAAAATGGATGGACCTGGAGATCATCATGCTTAGCGAAATAAGCCAGACAGAAAAAACAAAGAACTGTATGACTTCACTCATATGTGGAATATAAAACTGAAAGCAACAAAGAGAAAAGAAACAAACAAACAAACAAACAACCCATGGACACACTCAATAGTTCAGTGTTTATTTGGGGATGAGTGGGTTAGGGAGGGGAGAAAGGGGAGGGGGTGGGAGAGGAGGGGGGAAGCTAAATATAAGATGATGGAAAGAGAAGTCACACTAGGTGGTGAACTTATACAAGTTGACAATGCACTGTAGAATTGTATGCCTGAAACCTATGTAATCCTTGCTAACAGATGTCACCCCTATAAGTCTAACAATAAAAATGAATTTTAAAAAATTAAATAAAAAAATAAAAGAAGATCTTTCACTGATAAAGAAAAAGAAAAGATCCATCCATGTTGTCTCAAATGTCAGTATTTCAGTTTTTCTTACGGCTGAGTAATGTTCCATTGTGTCTATGTACCACATCTTTATTCAGTCATCTATCGAAGGACACTTTGGTTGTTTCCATGTCTTGGCCACCATGAATAATGCTGTAGTGAACATGGAGGTATATATATCTTTATGGATAAATGTTTTCACATTTTTGGAGGAGATACTCAGAAGAGGAATTTCTGAGTCTTATGGTAATTCTCTTCTTAATTTTTGAGTATCCTCCATATACTTTTCCATGGTGACTGTACCAATGTATATCCCCACCAGCTGTGTATGAGGGTTCCTTTTTCTCTACAACCTCTCCAACACTTGTTATTATTTGTCTTGTTGACCATAGCTATTCTAACAGATGAGAGGTGGTATCTCATTGTGGTTTTGTTTTGCATTTCCCTAATTGCTAGTGAAGTTGAGCATATTTTCATATATCGATTGGCCGCTGTATGTCTTGGGAGAAGTGTTTATTTGGGTCCTCTGCCCATTTTTTTAATTGGATTCTTTGTTTTTTTGTTGTTTAGTTGTATGTATTCTTTGTATATTTTGGATATTAGCCCCTGATTGTAGGTGTTGTTTGCAAATGTCTTCTCCCATTCAGTTGGTTGCCTCTGTTTTGTTGATGGTTTCTTTTGCTGTACAGAAGCTTTTTAGTTTGATATAATCCCATTTATTTACTTTTGCTTTTACTTCCCTCGACTTCTAGGTCAAATTAATAAAATCCTTTCTGAACACAAGGTCCATTAGTTTAGTACCTATGCTTTCTTTTATGCAATTTATTGTTTCAGGTCTTACATTTAGGTGTTTGATCCATTTTGGTGTATAGTGACAGATAGCAGTCTAGTTTCATCATTGTTGTTTTAATTTGCAGTTTCCTAATGACATATGATGATAACATCTTTTTATATGCTTATTTACTTATTGTATATTTTCTTTGATGAAGTGTCTGTTCATGTCTTTTGTCCATTTTTAATTGGATTGTTTTTCATATTGTTGAGTTTTAATAATTCCTTGTATGTTTTGGATAGCAGCCCTTTATCCAATGAGTATTTTGCAAATATTTTTTCCCAGACCATGGCCTGTTCTTATACTCTGGACAATGTCCTTTGCAGAGCAGACATTTTTAATTTTAATGAAGCCCAACTTATCAATTTTTCCTTTCATGGATCACACTTTTGCTATAGTATCTCAAAAGCCATTGCTAAACCTAAGATCACCTAAATTTTCTCCTATGTTCCTTTCTATAAGTTTTTTTTATGTTTGCATTTTATATTTTGAGTTAACTTTTGTAAAAGATTTAAGGCAGGCATGTCCAACCTTTTGGCTTCTCTGGGCCACATTGGAAGAAGAATTTGTCTTGGGCCACACATAAAATACCCTAACACGAATGATGGCTGATGGGCTAAAAAAAGGTCTGTGGATTATTTTCATACTGTTTTAAGAATGTTTATGAATTTGTGTTGAGCTGCATGCAGAGCTGTCCTAGAATGTGTGAGGCTCAGGGGTTGCAGGTAGGACAAGCTTGATTTAAGATCTGACGCTAGATTCTTTTTTTTGTTTTGCAAGTGAATGCCCAGTTTTTTCAGCACCATTTATTAAAAACACTATCATTGCTCCATTGAACTGCCCTCAGTCCTTTGTCAGAGATCAGTTGACTGTCTTTGTGTGTGTCTATTTCTGTACTCTCTGTTTTATTCCTTTGATCCAGTTGTCTACTCTTTCATCAATAGCACACTGTCTTGATTATGATAGCTTTATAGGAAGTCTTGAAGTTGGGTGGTGTTAGTCCTCCAACTTTGTTCTTCTTCAATACTGTGTTGGCATTTTTGATTCTTTTGCCTCTCTATATACACTTGGGGAATCAGATTGTCGATACCCACCTCTTTTCCCACCCCCTGCCCATCCCTAATACCTGACAACCACTAATCTGTTTTCCATTTCTATAATTTTGTGAGAATGTTATATAAAAGAATGTTATGTAAAAGGAATCATAAGCATGTAACCTTTTGGGATTGGCTTTTTTCGGTCAAAATAATTCCCTGGAGAGTCATTGAAATTGTTGTACGTGTCAGTACTTTGTTCCCCTTTATTGCAGAGTAGTATTCCGTGGTGTGAATGTGCCACAGTTTGTTTAAGCATTTAACCATTGAAAGACATCGGCATTGTTTCTAATTTTTGGCTGTTATTCTGCTATGAACATTTGTGTACAGGTCTCGATGTGAACATAGTTGAGATCAATGCCCAAAAGTGCCATTACTAGCTCATATGGTAGTTCCATGTTTAGTTGCAAGAAAGTGCCAGCATGTTTTTCAGATGGTTATACCATTTTACATTTTCACCAGCAACATCTGAGAGATTCACATTCTGCATCTTTGCCAGCATTTGGCGTTGTCACTGTTTTTTATTTTAGCCATTCTGATAGGTGTGTAGTGGTATCTCATCATGATTTAAGTTTTTATTTTCCTAATGGCTAATGATATTGAACATCTCTTCATGTGCTTTCATGTCATTTGCATATTCTCTTCAGTGAAATGTCTTTGGTAAAACATTAGACATTTATAATTGGATTATTATTATTATTTTACTGTTCAGTTTTATACGTTCTATATTATAAATACTAGTTCTTTCTCAAATACATGGCTTACAGATATTTTTGCCTAGTCTGTAGCTTGTTTTTAAAAATCTTAATAGGGCCCTTGCAGAGTAAAAGTTTTCCATTTTGATGAGTTCCAATTTATCAGTTTTTCCTTTTCTGGATTATACTTTTTGTATTAAGTCGAAGAACTCTTTGCCTAGTCTTGATCTTGAAGATTTTCTCCTTTTTCTCCTCTAAAGGTTTTATAGGTTTACATTTTACATTTAAGTTCATGATCCATTTAGAGTTAATTTTTGTTTAAGGTCTAAGGTTTAGTTTGAGGTTTATTTTTTTTCCCCTATGGATATTCAATTGCTAAAGCACCATTTGTTGAAATCCTTCCTATATTGAACTACTTCTGTACCTTTGTCAATAGTCAGTTGGGCTTATTTGTGTCAGTCTATTTCTGGGTTTTATTTTCTTCCATTGAACTATGTATCCATCTCTCTGCTAATGCCACACTGTCGTGGTTACTGTAGTTATATAGTGGGCCTTATATATAGTTATATAGTAAGCCTTATATATATAATATTGGATAGTTATCCCTCCCACTTTGTTCTTTTTCAGGATTGTTTTAGCTAGTATAAGGACTGTACCTTTCCATATACATTTAAAAATAATACTTTATGATTTCATTTATTTAAGGTACTTAGTCAAAATCATCAAAGTAGAGTAGTAGTTGCCAGGGGCTGGGTTGGGGAGGAAAAAATGGGAAGTTATTGTTTATTGGGTATAGAGTTACAGTTTTACAAGGTGAAAAGAGTTACAGGTATGGATGGATGGTGGTGATGGTTGCACAACAATGTGAATGAATGTATTTAATATCATCGAACTGTATACCTAAAAGTGGTTAAGATGGGAAATTTTATGCTATGTGTATTTTAAGACTATAAAGAACACACACACACACACACACACACACACACACACACAAAGAATAAACTTGTCTATGTTTACAGAAAAACCTTGTAGGATTTTGATAAGAATTGTATTAAAATTATAGATAATCTTGGAGAGAGTTGCTGTTTTTACTATGTTGAATCTTCCAATCCATAAGCATTAATTTAGGTTTTCTTGCATTTCCTTTATCAGTGTTTTGTAATTTTCAATGTATAGAATTTGTACATATTTGTTAAGATCATACCTAAGTTTTTCATTCTTTAATGAATATAATAAAGACAATATATTATAAATGATATTGTCTTTAATTTCAATATTTCATTGTTAGTATATAGAAATGTGGTTGATTTTTTGTGTTCATCTTATATCCTCTAATGTTGCTAAACTCACTTATTCTAGGAGGGTTTGTATGTGTCTCTGAGTGTGTGTGTCTGTGTGTGTGTGTGTGTATTAGGATTTTTCTTCCTAGACAACAATGTCATCTAGAAGTAGAGACAGTTTTAATCTGTGTGACTTTTATTTCTTTTACTTATCTTATTGCAGTGGCTAGAACTTCTAGTATTATGTTAAATAAGAGTGGTGAGAGTGGACATCCTTACCTTGTTCCAAATCTTAGGGGAAACCTTCAGTCTTTCCTTGTTCAGTGTGATATTAGCTGTGGGCTTTTTGCAGATGCTTTTTATTGAGTCGAGGTAATTCCCCTCTATTTCTAATTTGCTAAGAGTTTTATCATGAATGGATCTTCTACCACCTGTTCTTATAATAAAGTTTTATTGGGACACAGGTGTGCTTATTGCTTCATCTATTGTCTATGTCTGTTTTCACAATATGACACCAGACCTGAGTAGTTGTGACAGGCACCATGTGACCCTCAAAGCCTAAATATTTATTATCTGGCCTTTTATAGAAAAGGTTTTCTGACTGCTGCTATAGTTCCATGAAGTATTTATTTTGGTTTGACTTTTTTTTTTCTGTCAGAGTTCCTCCTATCTCTTGATAATATAAGATGGTTACAAAATCTTAATCACTCCACATATGCATCTTGTGTCAACCAAGACCTAGACCCTGAGTCATTGGCTCATGCCCATGCCAAAGGAAAACAGATTATGGATGTGTGTAGATCTAGCTGAAGTCAGCAGATTATGGATGTTTAGTGTTTCGGGTAGTTCTTACCCTTATAACTTGTGTTAACTCCTTACCTTGACCATTAACTTGAACAAATTACTTGCATTGCACCTACTTCATGGCCTGGACTGTCTTTCTTGCCCTGATTCCTTGCCTCTTACTGTAGTCTACATTGCTGTGTCTCAGAATGTTTACATGATGAAAAGATACATGGCTTTAGTGATCTCTTAACGGGCCCAGTGGGGTGTTGCGTTCTAAGCTTGATGACTATCCTGTAGTTACAAAATATTTATTATATTTTGTTTTTCTAAGGGAGTTTTAAAGTCTTTAACTTTGACAAGTTTGTTGCTTTGGCTGAAAATGAGGAGCTGGATAAATGGTAGTCAGAGTCCTTAAGTTAGGAAATAAGTGAATATGCTCCTTTGAACACTGAAAGGTAAACCATTGTGGTTTTGTGCTTATTGATTACAAATAGTTAGAGATATTATGTCCTGCATCTCTACATACACATATTGTTTCAGAGTGTTTGATGTACTCTCTCTAGAACATGCTTTTACTGATAAAATTTATTTTTTTTCTCTTTGCTAAGCTTCCTTTTACCCAATTAGCCCCTCCTCATTCAGTGATGTCCTCTCTAACCCATTTTGACCCTCCTCTCTCATAAACCTCAGTAATTCTTTTCCTTACTACTCATTTAACATGCAGTCATATTGTTTGAAGACATTTGTCTTGTTGTGTTATTGTTTAACTTTGTAGTAATGATTTAACTTTAATATATGCATTTATTTTCTTTAAAACTGCATTTTATGTCTAGCGAGGGCTTATTTAATTACTTATTTGTATCCCCCATGCCTATGCATGTTTATGTTATACAGTAATTATTAGTTAAATGAATGAAAGAATGATTGAGCTTATATTCTGTGTAATATTATGTTTGGAAGTTGTCTGCTCAATAAAATCCTTTTAGTATGGTGCAGGTCAATAGATATTAATATTAATGTATCTTGATAAATGGTGCTCTGTTTTTAACTTTCCTTCCAGCACAAACTGTCCATCTTTAGAAATTTGATTATGACTGCTGTGTGAACTCAGTGGCTGGCTTTCCAAATAGTTATTAGAGGATATCTGAGCTCTTAGCTGCTACATTACAATTTATGTTTAATATTTATGGAAGAGAAGTCTTCCTACAAATATGTAAAAATACTAGTTAGTGAAGGGAATGGCTCCTAGTGTGATGAAAGAGAATATCTTAAAAAGATCTGCAGTTATCTGCAGTTTCCGCAAGGTTGTATTTACATAAAAAAAAGACATTGTTTTATGTTTGGGAATCAAGAGATGATTTTATGATTTAACAAGTTCCACCAAGAACTTTTGTAAGGTTATCAGTACCAGCATAACTACTACAGAATTCACATAGCAGTATTAGTCTCTGGATTTATTGAGTTTGCTGCATTCCTTTAGTATCATTCATATTTTTCTCCCAAGGGTACCACTTTCCTCTCCTGACTTAATAACAAGATATGGAAACTCATTTATGCTGCGGTGTATGATGCTGGGAAATGAATGCCTGTCTATTATCTCTCTCCACAGGACCTTTCATGACCATAGGTAGATGTTTGCAGCCTCAATATAAATAGGCAGCATTCAGAATTGTATTCTCTAGTGAGGGACAAGTTGGTTTGGTGGAAAGCACAGGCATTTCATGTGTGGATAGTGACTCTGAACTTCACTTCATATGCTTACCAGCTGCGTGACCTTGAACAAATAAAACAAACACTGGCACCTGCCTCAAATGGATATTTCTGGGAACAGATGAGATAATGGAGAAAGAGCCTAGCATGATATCTGGCTCCTGGCAGATGCACAGAATGTTTTTTGCAGTATGATGTGTCCAATGGGGACATTTAGGGGAGAGCTTACTGCTGTGCGTTGCCTAAATTTTTTCACTTTCATGTTTAATTCTTTGAAGGTTTTGGGATGTAAGCCGATTCTGTCAAGAACGGTAGCATAGGAAATTAAATGGACAAAATAGGCTTTTGATTTAGAACTGATTTACAAAGCCAATGTGGGAAAAATTAGTTATTGTTTCCCAATAAATATATCATAACTTTCTTTTTTTTGAGGGGGGAGATGGGTACAGTGAAGATGTCTCTGCAGTTTTTGTTTCTCCCCTACCCTTCCCTTTCCTTCTTCCTTCCCTCCCTCCCTCCCTTCCTCTTTCCTTATTTTTCTTCCTTCTATTCCTCCTCTTCTCAGCCAACTTGATATCTGATGTAATAAGCCACCTTGGAGATAAGAATGGAAACCAAAACATGAAAGTTAATGTGTGTGGCAGTTTGTGTAGGAATATGCTTATGTACAAACCTGGTATCCGTGTCGTAGAGGTGGGGTGGGTGCTATATCCTCACTGGGGATTGTCTGCTTGGCACGCTTCAACCCTCTTCACATGCCTCCTAAAAGAGCTAGACTTTCAATAGTGACTGCCCCTGGCATTGCAGCTTACCTGGGATGGGAAACGACACTTCTGGGCTGAGCCTCCCTCCCAGGGCTGGGTGCCTTTTCTCTAGAGACAGGAGCAAACTGTACAGTTCTGGAGCTGACAGGACCCACAGTTGCTCTGGATTTACTGTTTTGGAGAAATTTTGTTTTCCTAGGAGAGGAGGAAGTTCCACACTGAAGGAAGCAGAAATAGTGTATAGTCATGGCTGCATTCAGAGTTTTGCTTCTGAGATCTAAGTGCCTGCTTACCCTTCCTGCAGCTTCAGTTTCATTATTTCTCATTTCCTTGGAATCCTTGACACAAAAACCAAGTTCTTTCTATCTCTGTTTCTCTTTTTCTCAGTTCAAGTTGGATTTTTATCACTTGTAACCAAAGGTGCCTTCCTTACCCTTAACTCTGAATTGGACTTTAATGGAAAACAAATGAGAAATGCCATGTGAAGTCAGTGGTCTCTAAGCTAGCTTTCTACAAGAGCCACATTTAGAAGGCTATAGTAAATAGGACTCCTGCCACTGGTGGGGATTCCTGCTCAGTTGCATCACTGCCAAGCCCACCCTGCAACAGTGCCCTGGAGGCTGCAGATTTGCTTCTTCATGGCCTTCCCCATAGACTTTGAGTGTTTTCCTCCAGGCACAGGACATGTACACATTTCGGTTGCAAGAACCAGGTGAGTGGTAGAACCTGGCTCAGCAATATGTTGCAGTACTTATTTTTTTTTCTAGAAAAATAAATGTCTTTATTAAAGTAGCATTGCTAACTATAGCACTCCTCACTAGAATAGATAATATTTACAGATATGCAAGCTCCTGGTATATACTAACAGCTTTGTTGTTAAGTCTAGCTATTTTGGAGTGTTGTATCATAAAAGTTTGGCCTTTTGTTTTCCTACTTCGAGGAAAACTTTTATTAGTCATCCATATTTGGCATTTCAGAAGTTACTAATCACAGTTTCATGGTGTATACAGCAACTCCCATAAGTCATTTAAAACTTTTCTCCTATAGCCGGCCATATTTTGCTCACCAAAACCAAGGTGAGAAGCCACTGTAGCCCCAGGGAGTGACCACTGTGAGCGGCCTTATGAGTTCTGGACCTTGGCTGTGCTACGAATTTGCTGTGCAACGAATTTGCTGTGCAACATTGTTCAATTTATTTACCGTCTCTGGCTGCCCATTCACTTACAAAAAGTGCTTGAAAGCAAAGTTCCTGGAGGTTCTTTTTCCATTCATGCAATGATTTTAAGTGCTTTCTTTATATTATGCTTAACACTTCCTCTATTCCCTTCAGAATTAACCTTCTTTCCTCAGAAGCTAATTAACTGTAACTCTGAGCCCTGCATCCTTCTTGCATGGCTGCACTTGCTGTTTTCTCTCTCTCTCTCTCTCTCTCTTTTTTTTTGTTCTTGTTCCATCCCCTCCCTCCCTTGAGGACATGGCAGAGAAAGAGAAAGAAAATGGAGGCATGCAACGTGGTTGCAAATACAGTTATGACTTTTTCTGACAGTCTCTTTCACAGTCTGGAGGAAGTTACTTTGGCAGCCATGAATCCATCTCTCTGCTCTGAAGTAACTTTATCCCTCCTCATTATTATTTTATTTTGATGACTTCTTAAAGATTTTTTAAAAATTGATTTTCTTCTTGAAATTTCTTAGAGACCAAATTTCTTTCCCCCCTATATCTGAATATTTCAAAGTACATATGAAGCAAACCCACAGGCAGTTTAGAAGTAGAACCATACCTTAGTGTCCTCAGTGAGCAAGAGTTCTTTCCATGTGCACTGCACAGGACCTGGTTCTTTGCAGTGTTGCTTCTGAACCAGCCTGCAACTTTGTCTCCTGAAGGTGCAATTTGTCTACAACTTTCCTTTCCAAAGACTGTTCTCTTCTAATAACTATGTGTCGGGTCCTTCACAGCGGCCATGTAGCAAGCCATATTCCTACAACTGTCAGGCTAGAAAGAGAAATAGCCAATGGACTGCAGAGTCTTGGGCAAGATGTCATAACACAGATTGAATGGGGGCAGATACCAGGTCAGCACGGCAGGCTGTGGCAGACCTAGCTAGGGCTGCACATAAGATCTAGTCTGAGGGCAATGTCATATCACCGTCAGAAAGAATTTGATCAGGAGGCATCAAATGAGATCTAGTGCAAAACAGCTCGTCTGGATAAAGCCGTGCGGACGGGTCCTTCTTTGATGATTCTCGCACCCTTTCTGTGGTCTGAACCTGGAATAATGACTATATAAAACCCACTTGCCATTTGAGGCCTCCTGCTCTTTGTATTCTGGGGGGTGGGGATGGGTGTGTGTGTGGGGGGGGGGAGAGAGAGAGAGAAAAGAGTGTGTGTGTGTGTGTGTGTGTGTGTGTGTGTGTGTATGTGATACGTATGTTCTCTTCATCACCTCCGCCTCCAGGTTTTTCTCCCTGGCTCTTCAGCACACGTGCAGAGCAGAGGCTTGCACCTTTCCGGTGCAAATACAATTATGACTTTTTCTGACAGTCTCTTTCTTTATCCTCCCACCCTTATCCTCCCCCTTATCCTCCCCCTTTCTTTTGCCCTCTTTCTCAGAAAATGTAAATCTTTTTTTTTTTTTTTGCGTAAAACAGATCTAGCACTTCTTTTTGGCAGGGATTCTAGCTAATATCTGAGTTCTAAGGGCTCTGCCTTCTATTTCAAGTTACCTGATCAGAGATAGTGGACTTTTCCTACACTGTAGGGGAGAGAATGGGAGAGGGGAGGGTGATGAGGGATTGGATTTGTGAACCCCCATAGTGTTGTCACATGTATACATTTCACCAACACCTCCTACCCATCCACTAGACAGTAACATCTTTGAATGCAAGGACTATTTCCACTTTATTATCTTACCCCTGGAGCATTTATACTTGAACATAGTAGGTATTCAGTAAATATTCACTGAACAAATAGATGTGCTCAGTGTGATGCCAATGGATAATTTAAAAAGTTAATGATCTCTTAAGGAGTTTATAGTTTAGTCAGTAAGACAAAAACAATGTAGATGAGGATAATTAAGCCATGAACCTTGTGGTCATTAACGAGAGGGAGAATTTCTCAAGAATTTGGAAATACCTAACCATATTTATAAGCATTTGTATAAAATTCAGGCTCCTATCCAACTTAGCACTAAGTCAGATACATTTTTTTTCTAGATTAAAAACAAAAATGTAAAGGCCTATTTCTAGGGATTTTTAAAGGGCACCAAAGATTATAAATTTCTTTTTAGTGTTTACAAATGACAATCTAATTTTAATAAGTTATTTTGAACTTAATATATCTAAAACTCAGGTTAGTTTTGTTTTCTGGCTAATTATTCAAATGGGGAGACATTTCTGAGAGGTATGAAGATAAAATACTATTTTTGGATATGAGACACATTTCCTTGCATTTTAAAAATCTCTTGGGTATTTTAAGGGAAATTTAATTCATCTGATTTTGATCTAAATATAATTTACTCACAATAATGGAGAAATATTTGATATCCAGAGAAATCTATTGATGCTCTTAACGCTTTTCTCCTGGGAAATAAGAAATCACATTTTCCAAGAGTAAATCACAAACCTACCATGTCTAATTTTTCTGCTTGTTTTAAGGGCGTCTAAGTAAACCATCAAATTGGACTACCAAACTGATTGGTAGTCTAGATCAGTTATTTTTGTTGTTAATTTTTTGAGTCTGTCTTTTAAAAGTATACTTTGAGGAAGTTTTATTTTTTTTCTTATTCTGACAGTTTTATCTGCTAGCCTATATTTTTCAAACAATGATTTTGGAAAATTTAAGATAATAAAACAATTTTGGTGTCTGTGCATTAGTGGTATCTGTATTCATGATATTTCAGACCTGTCAGAAGCTTGGAAATGGCATGTAAGTGTATTTCTTAATTTTAATTTTAAAGCACTTTCTGTGAGAATTAGATACTAGTCCTAAGTAAATATTTTGAATTTAAAAGAGGAGTTTTAGGCCAAGGTACAGTCAAATTTTGTACTCTTAAGACTTGAAATCCATTTACAAATAAAAAAAGAGGTCATGGTATCAATGTTATATTTTGGTTATGAATGTTAAAGAACTTGAGCAGTATTAGATTCGAAGAGGATCTTGGGTGGCCATCCAGGAATTATGAGGCAGGGCCTGCCTGGTGTTTTAGCTCCTTCAGCACATTTGACTTCTCTCCACGCACCCCCTGACTTCCAGGATCTACATCTTCTGGCCCCATAAAGACAGTGTTGTTCCCAGCCTTTCCTGGGGTAGGCTTTGTATCTCTGACTTGAGCCTTGTTCCTTTAGATTCCCCTTCTCTGCTGGAAGCCGACTGGCCTGAAGTCTGGGCAAAGGCCCAGCTCTTGCTCTACAGCCCTTTGCTGCCCTCTGCTGCCTGCAGCAAATGGCAGTCAACCCTCCAGGCCCAGCTGGCCCCTGGATCTGATGCCTGGATCACTGCAGTAGTCTTCTGGCTGCTCCTTTTCTTTAGTTCAGCAAGCAAATCATAGCCAGATAAATCTTCTGGAAACATCATTTCACATGAGAATCAGCTCAGTTGTAGTGATTAGGTGCATAGACTAGAGACATCTGTATGACCTTGGGCAAGTTATATGACCTTGTACAAGTTAAGCTCTGTATGCCTCAGTTTCCGAGTCTGAAAAAAGGGTTGATAATACCCTTATGAGGTAGTTATTATTATTACCAAAATGAAATGAAATAAAATAGGAGGTGTTTAGAACAGTGTCTGGCACATAGTAAGTGCTAAATAAATATTAGTTATTGTTACACTTATGACTCCCTCCCCACCCCTTTAGGATTTACTGCAGACCAATATTTCCCAAAATGTGGGACTCCTGATACAAGATGATAGTTAGATGGATCAAGAGTATGGCATTAAATAACATGGACCACAGTGAGAAAACTCTTTTTTCAACTATCTACTTTTCTGATTATTAATATATCAAGGTGATAGTGTCAGTTTGGAACGAGAATATTTTTAACCCTTCTCTAATACCTGTTAATCTCTCTTTTTAATAGAGATAGGCCTCAAGCTTAGAGATAGCTCCAGGCTTTGACAGTTTAATAACACCCATTTTCACACTAGTTTCTATTTCTGGCAAACGATACTGGTTTTATTTTATGGCTGTATTATAAAGTTTCCTTTAAAAATTAATCTAGGTAAAAAAGAAGTGAATTTAAAGAATGCTAAGTAAATCATAAACGTATCATACTGTAATTTCAAGTATGGCAAAACTCATGGACATGGTGCTCAAATGCCTGAGGTTTAAGGAAACGCCATGAGAGAGCAATGCTTTGGGCCTTCATGGTTGGTCCTCAGCTGGTCTGGGTCCCTTTCTGCTCTCCTCATGGGACTCGGTTTAGCCAGGCTGTCCCACTGAATGCTAACATTTATTGAGCATCCTGCCTTTGGGTTTTTTTTTTCTCAAGAGTGCCCTCCAGGTACCACTTTTCTGATTTTTCATGTATCCTTATTTAAAATTAACATCCTCTGTAAGGCCTTTCTGAACACCTTGCTGTAGTCCTACCTTCTTCCTGCACACTTTATCGCATTCATCACCTGTTCCATATATTTGGCAGTCATTTTTTATGTGGTATGATAGGATGTGATATATGATGTGATAATAGATGTATGATATCTGTTATTTCCATGTACACACTTGTATACTGCTCCTCCTAAAACTGGAAGAAAAGGACCGGAAGCACCTTTGGGAAGAAGTCACATAACTTCTTCTGATGTCAGTTTCCTCATCCATAAAGTAAAATAACCCTTCTTTCTCCAAAGACTAGGCAAGGAGTGAATGAATTAATGAATATGAAAGTGCCTGTTATCATGGTTATTGGTTGGTAGATGACTACAGTACGTTATTTTCTTTCTGTGTCCCTAGGGTGTTGTGGACATGCTTCTGTCATAGATGATGGATGACTTGTAATTGTAATTACTTGTTTACATACCTGCTCCATGATGGGAAGGGCTCCATGTCCCTGCACACGCCTACACAATGTGGTTATTCAGAGAATGCCTGAGAGAATTGTTCCTGAGTGGACAACTGATTTCAAGACTTAACAACTAGTGGAAACGAATACCGCAATGTTCTCTTTGAGTTTTCAGATTATAGAACTAAAGATCTAAATCTAGGGAGGGAAAGAAAGTAGGGATATGGTCCAATAACTCTATTTTCATCCATTTTTTATCTTGTGGACAAGGTAGATATATTCTTGATATAGTTAGGGAGTGTTATTTAATTTTCAGATATTTGTGATTTTCCTAAAATTTTTATATTGATATCGATTTCTACTTTTGTTCTGTCATGGTTGGAGAAATACTTTGTATGATTTCAATACTTTTAAATTTATTGAGGCTTGTTTTATGCCCTAACATAAGCTCTGTCCTAGAGAGTGTTCTGGGTACACTTGAAAATGTGTGTTCTACTGTTGTTGAGTGGAGTATTCCATTGTGTGCCCATCAACATAGATTTATAATTATTGCTTTATGCTGTTAAAGAGTCTGTTACATATAGTTGTTTTATGGTGTTGTTCAAATCTTCTTTTTCCTTGGTGAACTTCTGTATAGGTCTGTCCATTATTGAAAGTGGAATATTGAGGTCTCCAAGACTAATCTATTTGTAGAATTGTCTATTTCTTCCTTATTTCATTTTTTGCTTTATGTATTTTGGGGCTCTTTTGTTATGTGTATATATGTCTATAATAGCTGTATCTTCCTGATAAATTGACTCTCTTATCATTTAAAATATCCTTATTTATCTTTAGTAACAATTGGTATCTTAAAACCTATTTTGTCTGATATTAGTGTAACCACTCCAGCTCTCTTTGATTGCTGTTCGCACGGTATATATTTCTTTAGTCTTTTACTTTCAACCTATTTGTATCTTGGAATCTAATGTGTCTCTTATAAACAGCATATAGTTGTATCCTTTATTTTTATTTTTATTTATTTTTTTTATTGTTAAACTTATTGGGATGACATTTGTTAGCAAGAATTACATAGGTTCCAGGCATACAATTCTACAGTGCGTTGTCAACTTGTTATATAATAAGTTCACTACCGAGTGTGAGTTCTCTTTCCATCACCAGATATTTAACTCCCCCTCCCTCTTCTCCCAACCCTCCCCGTTCTCCCATCCCCTCCCAACTTGTCCCCAAATAAACATTAAACTATTGATCGTGTCCATTGGTTTTTTGTTTGTTTGTTCGTTTTTTTCTTTGTTCCTTTCAGTTTTATATTCCGCATATGAGTGAAGTCATACAGTTTCTGGTTTTTTTCTTAGCATGATGATCTTCAGGTCCATCCATTTTTTTGTAAATGGCAGTATTTCATCTTTTCTTACAGCTGAGTAATATTCCATTGTGTATATGTACCACAGCTTCTTTATCCAGTCATCTGTTGCAGGATACTTTGGTTGTTTCCATGTTTTGGCCACTGTGAACAGCGCTGCGATGAACATTGGGGTACATAAATCTTTGCGGACTAAGGTTTTCAAGTTTTTTGGGTAGATCCCCAGAAGAGGGATTGCTGGGTCATATGGTAATACCATTCCCAATTTTATGAGGAACCTCCACACTGCCTCCCACAGTGGTTGTACCAGTTTGCACTCCCACCAGCAGTGTACCAGAGTTCCTTTTCCCCCACATCCTCTCCAGCACTTGTTATTCCTTGTCTTGTTGATAGTGGCCATTCTAACAGGTGTGAGGTGGTATCTCATTGTGGTTTTGATTTGCATTTCCCTGATAGCTAATGAGGATGAGCATTTTTTCATATGTCTGCTGGCCATTTGTATTCTTCGTGGGAGAAGTGTCTGTTCAGATCTTCTGCCCACTTTTTAATTGGGTTGTTTGTTTTTTTTGTTGTTGTTAAGTCTTATTAGTTCTTTATATATTTTAGATATTAGACCCTTATCTGATGCATTGTTTGCAAATAGTTTCTCCCATTCAGTTGGCTTTCTCTTTGCTTTGTTGATGGTTTCTTTTGTTGCTCAGAAGCTTTTTAGTTTGATCCCTTTTGTGCAGTTGTCACAAATTACATCTTCATACATTGTGTGCCTATTAATGCAGAGTTTAATCATTGGTTTATGTTGTTGTCTTTCAAATAAGATAGGAGAAAAAGCATTACAAACAAAAAATACATTTATACTATCTTTAATATCTGCTTTTATAATTACCTTTACTGTGTTCTTCATTTCTTCATTCAAGTTACTATCTAATCTCCTTTCATTTCAGCCTGAAAATAGTTATTCCTTTAGTATTTCTTATAGGGTAGATCTCCTAGCAATAAACTCTTTTTTTGTTTATCTGGGACTCTCTTAATGTTGCCTTGATTTTTGAAGCCAAGTTTTGCTGATATAGAATTCTTGGTGGATGTTTTTCTTTTAGTACTTTGAATATGTCATCCCACTGCCTGTGGCCTCCATGGTTTCCAGTGAGCAATCAGCTGTTAATCTTATTGAGGCTCCCTTGTACATGAGGGGTCACTTCTCTTTGCTGCTTTCAAGATTCTCTTTTTTTCTTTGGTTTCCAATAGTTTTAATATAAATACAAACCCACTGTCATCCTGCCCATGTTTTATCATCTCTATTTGAAAAGATATCATGGAACACTTTTGTTAGTGCTTTAATTCAACCCTTATATCTCTATAGCATTTCTTTGATCTGTCAACTTTATGATTTAGTAATACCTGGTTTTGTTTTTATTTTCATATATCATAGTTTTGTAAAATTTTAGGGTGATACTTATGTGATCATTGTCATAATTCATTCACCTAATAGATTTGTTGAGAACCTGCATATGAAAAGCTCTCTGTAAGATTTTTAGTTTTCTTAGATGAGTGACAGATGGTCCTGCCTGTGAGGATGACATATTCGGTTGGTAGAGGACACATATTCAACTAACTGGTATACAATTAGAATGAAGGCATACTGAGTATAAACAGAGTATTTTGGGGGCACAGAGGAGGAAGTCACTGATTTTTATATTTGATTGATAAGCAAATAGGATTATATAAATTAAGCAATTTGAGACTTTGAGGTTATGTAAATTACAAAGGCAGAACCAAGTACTATAACCTATTATTCTGCGTTCTTCTGTGAAACAATGGTAATTATAGAGTATGCCTATTCTGTATTTTCAAACATAAAAGGTAAAAATAATTTCTTAAATGAAATAGCAGAAAATGATTTGGCAGAAGTCGATGATGTTGGTGCCAGGACTTGGGTACTGTACCACAGTTTCCTGTTTTCAAATTTATTAGTTGATCCGCAAAGGACAGGTAGATGTGTGAAGCACAGACCGGCTGTTTTGCTTCAAAAGATATGCATGATACAAATAAAATTAACAGTATTTATTTGTATTTATTAGATTGGACTAGTATGATTTTAGTAAACAAGTGACTATGTTGAAATTTGAGGTTCAAAATATTAAAACACACATAATTTTACTAAATCCAGTAAAATTTTGGATAGATACAGTTTATATTGGACTTTCCTTAATAATAGGAATTGCTGATCATTTAGAACTATGTTCTTTTCCCATAGAGTAAAGCATGATTTATTTGGGCATAGAATTTTAATTTTAATCTGTATGTCTCCTTTTCTATTTTCCCATAATTCTTTGCAGCAGAGCAAGAGAAAGCAAGTCTTATAAAAAGAAATACAGTATGTGGTGCTTATTAAAGTTACATACATCTCTTCTCACAGGAGAATTTTGATTTACTGCAGGTTGTGCATATGTTGCATATGGACATTTCTAGGGAACAGATTCCTTATTGCTGAACAGTGAATGGCTTCTAGTACTCCGTTACTGCTCCGGGAACATGTTAGTAATGATTATGAAAGGTAGGATACCATGAAATCTGTAAGGTGATTTGGCAGAAGTCGATGCTGTTGGTGCCAGGATTTCGGTACCGTACCACAGTTTCCTGTTTTCAAATGTATTAATTGATCCGCAAAGGACATCTTTTGGAGACAAGAATTCAGACAGACTGGCACAGCCTGGACCTCCGCCAAGACTGCTCGGAAGGTTGCCATACTGGGAGCAAAAGAGTGAGAGAGAGAAAGAGAGAGAGAGAGGGAGAGAGAGAGAGAGGGAGGCAGAGGGAGAGCTGAGGAAAGAAAAAAAAAGGCAAGACTTGGCACAGCTCAGTCAAATCAGCTTCTTTTGTCTGCTTTCTCGGCTTGAGCTTCAGGAAAGAAAACCGTCCTGGGGTACAGAAAAACTCAGAACTTTTTGGTTTTCAAACTTAGAAGGCTTTTTAAGTCTCTTGGGCTATTTGAAAGTGTTGGTACATATAATGACGTTTAGTCACCAGTATTAAGGGAAATAAAAGCCTTTTTCAAAATGAAGCTTCCACAGTGTCCATGCATTTGGGAAATACTATACTTGCTTTTTGCATGTATGATTATACCATGAAAGACAGGATTAATATAGAAGATGGCAAGGCAAATTTCTGTTTAGAGAGAATATTAATTTTCTACAAAATAAAGTTTGTTCAACAATACAAACCTGCTTTCAAATCAAATCAGACATCCTTCGGAATGTGTTCAGAACGTAAGTTTTTAGATTTTATTTTATTTTTTTCCCATTTGTAGACATTCACTTTTCAAGGATCCTTTCTAAGATTTAATGCAACCTAGCCAGGAAGTCAGAGTAAAAGTTGTTTTATCTTTGTGTTTAAGAAAACGTTTTCTTAAAGCAACAGCTTTTATTTCTGCTGCTTCATGCTGTCCTAAACTACATCCCCCAGCAATGAGTGACAACACTGAAGACCAGAAAGGCAAGCTGAAGACACCAGACTTCGCTTGAAGGGCAAACAAGAAATGTGAGCTTGGTCATTATTTTTGTGTGTGTCTTTGCTCTGAACCAGTTTTTGGAGGTGGGTGGGGAGGTGGGTGGGGAGGTGTCTATGTCTAAAAGATGTGTGCGATTAGGGAATTCTCACTGTGAGAAGGAAATGATAAAAGGTAATTTTTATGATGTTGGCAAAAATGGCTGGGAATGATAGAGAATAGAAATTTAAATCTTTTGGATAAGAAGTAGTGAGTTGTGTTTGAAATACTTGGAGAAAAATTTCATTGTTTTTAGTTGATTAGATTGTATAATTAAACGATTACTATAGTTTGGCTCTCTCAAAGTGTTTTAAGTAGAAGGAAAACCTAGAAAGTTCATCGATTTTCTTTTCAATACTACCCAGTATTTTACATTTATACTTTAATTTCTTAACAATAAGTACTTCCTATTAGGCCTGGTTATGGTTGGATTTTGATAGTTCTGCTCTTATAAAAAGCAGCATTATAATAGGAGAGGTTCACTGTAAGGCATGTATTTTTGTGGACCACCCTCATTGTCAGTAACTATTCTGTTTCTAAAGCAGAGATTTTGAGTTATAGTAGGTTATGACTTCCTGTAATATTATATTTTCTTTTTATTTTATATACTAAAAGAGTACAGGAAAATCATATATATTCACATAAGTACTAATCATCTGGGCAGTATAAAAGACTGCTCCAGGATCTTTGCTTTTGTTTTGAGTATGTAATCATGGATTTGTTAATCCTTTCACTAAATTTTTTTTTGTTTATAGCTTTATATTATTGTACGCCTTAAATAATCAATTGTTTGAAATGGTTTTTATTGTATTATAATGACATATCAGCAATTCTGAGAATGGCATTTAATAAACATACTATTTAAAAATGCATGGAATCTAATAAAGATGTTTGCATAGTTAAGATTAAGTATTTCCTTCAACTTTTTTACTAATCAACCTCTTGATGTTCCATAAAATGAAATCACTTAATGTTCACGTGGGTTGCCAAAATGACAACCTTTGTTTTATAAGCTTTCTTTATACACCACCTCGCTGATAGTCCTAAAATGGACGCCAAGACATAAAAGACATGCTGATAGGCATTGGGAAAGGAGATGTTTGCATGCTACAGTCTTCCTAATTGAACTGATCACAGGATCATTCATGCCTATACTAGCAACCAACAACATATGAAACAAAAAACAATTTCAGTAAATAAGTTTAGACTTACATTTTAATACTGACCGCCTTATTACCGATTTTTATTTACTTTAACTTACTTCTTAAACAGGTTTGCTAACTATACAACTTCATTAGTTTATTTAAGACCATTTGCCCTTAACGTTGAAAGAATTATTTGCTAGCTTATTTCCTAACTTCTTTGCAGCGAATTCAGTAAGAATAAACTTATTTTATATCCAGATTGTTTTATGTCCAATTATTTTCTAACAGTATAATAAAAAATCAGTCAATTAGAAAACAAAGATGTCACAACATACCTTAAGAAATATTCAATTTCTCGATACTGGTAAAACTACATTTTTAGTATGTATTAGACTTAAGACTTGATAATAAATATTAGCTGTAATACCCAATAAAATTTCTTACCAACATATTCTCTCTGGCCTACTTGTTAAATATTTTAAAATGAAAAATGTCTCATATTAAGATGCTCCTTGTTAACTGGGTATATAACAAACACTCCTTTGTACAACCTTATTTTAAAGGTATTTTAAGAAATTATGCTGATTACATTTTCAAACACATACATTTAGGCTTAACATAATGCCTTCTTCTTTACTTTTAAAACTTTTATTTTACAAAAACATTGACATTTATGTTATTAACTATTTCCATATTAGTATTAATATTTCAAATCTTAAAGTGTGTAAATACTGGTGATTATAAATGAACTCTATCTCAGCATGTATTCATTGTAGTTTGAATTAAATAATATTTTGAAGTAGAATTATTAAGACAGAAATGGATTAATATTTAGCTGCTACTTGATGCTTATTATTAAGTCCTATTTACATGTATATACATGAACATATAAGCACGTAAGTCTATAAACTAATGCAAACCTCTTAGGGTGCCTTAGTCCAGCATTTTGTAATTATCCATTCATTTATTCATTTAAACAAATGTTTATTGAGCACCCACTTAAGTATGCTAATATTTTATTGACAAAGTTATTTTGGGTAACAGGGAAGGAAGCCACACACATGGATGGCGGAAGGAATAGATTTAGAGTAAAATGCACAAAAGCCTAGATAGAAAAGAGCTCTATTGTAATGAGATTTATTTCAAAAGATTATGTTAATTTTTATTGCACAACATATATATTATAGATCATTACTATAATAATTAGGAGATTAATTGTATTCCATATAGCTATAAGATTTTGTTTTACCATTATTTAGGTTGTTGCATCTTACTGGTCAAAAAGCTTGTTCAAGTCTTCTGACAGATGTGTAAAATAAGCAATTCAAATGGTGTGAGGAAGAAATTAAACAGGGAAGATAACACCACATTCTAGATTTTGTATATGTCAAAGTAGGTATCATTGGACCTTCAAAGATATGGCTGCTACGTTAAAAACACTGGCCCATTTATGAGGGACTTTTCCCCTTCCCTTCCCTTCCCTTCTATTCCCATCCTTCTCTCCCCTCCCCTCCTCTTCCCTTCCTTTTGTTTTTGTTAGAAAGAGGAAGGAGAGGAGGCCAACCCTACATCCTTAAGCCAGCATGGTCCTTAGAAAGCAAGTTTGGTAGGGGAGGTGTATTTTAAATTGACCAATTAGTTCACTTTCTGTAATCTCTAATTTTATATTTTGTTTCGTTTTGTTTTCATTAGCTTTGTTCAATAACATGAAGACTTATAGGAAAAATATACCTATTGACTCTAAAAATAAATGAGCATTGAACTTGTTTATTCCATGCAGTTTTTCTCTAATACAAAAACAAGGTATAGGTTCAGATTCTGAAGAGGAAATAAAAGTTACAGGAGCCAGAGAGATGAGCTTGGAAGGTATTGTGGTTGTGAAGGCCTGTGTCAGAGCTGGTGGCTGATGGAATGGAGATGAGAAATGTTTCAGCTGTAGGTATGGACTGCTGAAGTAATTCAACAAATATTTTTAGAGGACCTGCTCTGTGCCAGACACTGTGGTGGATATATGGGATACTAAAGATATAATTTCTGCCCATAAGGAATTCCTAGTCTAAATGGGGGTAGGAGGAAGGATAAGAATAATTGATAAATGTATTTCTCTTTACAGTTTACCTGTTACCACATTTAATTCTAGCAATAATTCCTAGCACAGGGACTGGTACATAATGGCCACCCAATAAGGATTTCTTGAAGGAATAAACCAAGTTGTGAACCAGATCATTATCTTCTTGGGTCTTGTTGGTTAAGAGAATTTTTCCCTCATGGTTGAGAGATGAAAAGCACTGTGCTTGCTTTTATTTTGAGTCTGTGTTGATGGTATGGGTTTAGATGGGGTGGAAAGTAGGGCCACATTCTTTGTGACCAAGTTAAAGTCCTTCCAGGTAGCCATTGGAGGAGACAATACAAAATAAGGACTTGACTGGTCCACAAGGACCCTGACCACCCATTCCCTCCCCGCTGATCCTCCATTGTCTTGCCTCCTCTTAGTTTCCCCAAAGAACTGTACCTTAGGCCTTGGTGGTGTGGCCTAAGCTTGGAGCAGACCAACTGATTGTCTAAGAAGATTGTGATCTTTCTTATCAGGGAGAGAGGAAGAGACAGAGATGTGATGGAAAACTGTGGACAGCTCAGGGTATTTACAGCTCAAGAGCTGGCTTCAGTCCTCTCAATAACTTTGCTAAGGGTGCATGTTGGGGTTAGACTGGAATATCAGAAGGAGCCAGCATCAAGAGCGTGATAAGCATTATGAAGGGTGCTGAGGCTAGTTCGTGTTGAACAACATTTTTCTAGTTCTTTCTCCAGAGATGTTTTGAGGACTGGGAGAGGGAGGGGCAGAGTCAGGACCATTTTGTATCATTGTATACTGAAGAGGTATGGGGGGCTGAAATTCAGTCCCCATTTTTTTGTCCAAGCCTTGTGCCTTGGTCTGCTAGAGGAAGGTACAAAGTCAACATGGGTATGAGTGGTGACCCTGGAAAGAGGAGGTGAAACCATGACTTAGAATTGGAATAACAGGAACGGAAGAAGGTCAGAGGGTTGGGGGTCGGGGAGGATGTGGCTGTGGGACCCGGGTGGGGTTTGGAGATGTTATTGGAAGAGTTCCAGAGAGCATGGTGAAACAAGGAGCGATGAGTGTGTAGAAATTCTGATAAAGTGAAAGAAACGGTTCAGAGAATACTAAAGTTAGGAGTTATTCTGAAAGCCAACAGATTGTGAATACTAGGGTCAACTGCAAAGCGTGACTTAGTGTCATCACTGGTTATACTAAGGTCATTGTATTTGTCTAAAAGCAAGAGTAGAAAAAGAAAAAGGTTACTTGTTTGTGTTCTGTATTTCACAGTGTTGTAAGAATTAAAATGTTCTGTTTTACAGTTAAGAATCTCTTGGTGCTGTGTAATTAGAATATTTGGATATTGAAGTTTTATGGAAAATACAGGGTCTGGCACAAATAACACCCCTCTTTTATAGGTTGCTAAGGTTCCTAAGGTTCCTAAGACAATATGTCCTTTTATACAGTACTACTTTAAAAAGGGCATTACTTCTGCCGGACTCTGTATTTTGATGTTACAATTTAGGTTTTGAAGAAATAGTTCCTGTGTAGTTCATTTCATATGCCAGTGGTATTTGTATCTCTTTTTTCATTAGACTCTATAAGTTATTTTTTTCTTGCCTGAAAATTTGATCAAATTGTTGTTAGAAACAAGAGAGAATGGGATTCAAGAGTCTCACCAACCTCAGTTTGAAAAATTTGACTCCATTTTTAACTCGTTGGACTTTGGTTAAGTTACAAAAGCCAGTTTTCTCATCTGTAAAACAGGGCTTATGTTATCTTCCTCAAAGGTTCTTGGGAGAAGAAATAGGGAAATATGTGCAAAGTTCTTAGCATAGTGCCTGGTACATAATAAATACTCAATAAATGGTAGATACTGTTATTTTTCTAAATAAAAAAATTTTAAAGTTGTAAAAATACATAATCTAAAATTTACCATCTTAACCAGTTTTTGTATAGTAAATAAACTTTATCTGTTCTTTCAAGATGACATTGCCAGCAGTCACAGATTTGCATACAATAGTTATGTATTGACTAGTTGCAATTTACAGTAGTATTTTAACCATTTTTTTCAGTGTACAATTCAATATCACTAAATATATTCATATTGTACAGTCATCACCATCGTCCATCCACAAAAATCTTTTCATGTTGCAAAACTGAAACTCTTTACCTGTTAGTCGACAACTTCCCATTCCCCTCACTCCCTGGCTCCCACCATTCTTTCTGCCTTTATAAATTTGACTACTCTAGGTACCTCATATAAATGGAATGACATGTATTTGTCCTTTTGTTTCTGGGTTTTTTCACTTGTGTATGGTCCTCAAGGTTCATCCATGTTGAAGCATGTGTTAAAATTTTCTTTCTAAGGCTAAATCATATTTATTTGTGTGGATATACCACATTTTGTTTATCCATTCATCTGTACATGGACACTTGGGTTCTACATTTTGGCCATTGTGAATAAGGCTACTGGGAACATGGGTGTGTACAAGTGTCAGTTTGAGTCCCTGCTTTCAGATCTTTTGAGTAGATACCTGGAAGTAGAATTGCTGGATCAATAGGCAGTATGAGCATTCATAGCAGGCTACATTTTTGAAAAATTTGTAAGCTGAAATGATGTAAATTGAATTTGATTTTCCAGTATAGATAGTGGTATAATAAATAGGAGGTTATAGACTTGAGTAACAGCTCATGATGTTTATTTAGCTTTTTGTGGAAATAACCCAAACATCATACTTGTCATCTCTAAATTTTATAGAATAGCGTTTTCATGGTGGGCTAATCAGGGAAATAATCTAATCACTCGTAAAATAATATTTATGCATTATCATGGAATATAATAGCTGTATTTCATTTTAGCATTCTTACTATTTCTGGTTTGGAGAACTTCCTTTAGCCGTTCTTTTAGGGTAGGTCTGCTGGTCACAGCCTTTTAGTTTTCCTTCATCTGGGAATGTCTTGGTTTTTCCTTTTTTCCTGAAGGATATTTTTGCTGGATATGAATTCTGAACTGACAGTTCTTTTTGTTCAGCATTTGAAAAATGTTGTGCAACTTCCTTCTTCCTCTGGTTTCTGATGAGAAACCTGCTGTCATTCCGAGTGTTTTTCCCTCCTAGGTAAGATACTGTTTCTTTCTTGAAACTACAAAATCTTTCTGTTTGTCTTTAGTTTTCAAAGAGTTTGATAATGATGTATCTTGGCATGGATTTCTTTGGATGTATCCTGGGTTCACTCAGCTTCTTGAATATGTAGGTTTATATCTTTGGCCAAATTTGTGAAGTTTTCAGCCTTAGTTTCTTCAAGACCTTTTTAAGGCCTCCTCTCTTTCTACTTCCCTTCCAGGACTTGGATGACGTGAATGATAGATCTTTTGTAAAGTCCTATGGGCTGTTGACACAGTTTTTTCAAAATCTGTTTTTTCTTCATTGTTCAGATTGGATCATTTCTATTGTTTCTATCTTTGGGATCACTGATTATTTCTTGTGTCATCTTCATACCACCGAGTGAGTTTTAATTTCAGCTGCTGTATTGTTTTTCTATTCTTTTTGCTGAGACTTTTCTATTTTTAAAAATTTTTTCATGTGTGTTTATAATTGCTTGTTGAAACATTTTTATGATATTTGCTTTAAAATCCTTGTCAGGTAATTCCAGCATCCATTTTATCTTGGTGTTAGCATCAGTTGATTGTCTTTTGTTGGTCAAGTTGAAAATTTCCTTGTTCTTGATATGACAAGTGATTTTGTTTATATCCTGGACATTTTGGGTATTATGTTATGGGACCCTGGATCTTATTTAAGTCTTCTGTTTTAACAGACCTTCCCTGACATGACTCCAGCAGGGGGGAAGGGGGGCAATTCCTTATTATTGTGAGGTGGATGTGAAAGTCCAGGATTCTCACTGACTTTTATTTGCAGCCTAGGGTTGGAGGGGTGCCTTCTTACTACTGGGTGGGGTGAAGTTCAGGCTCCTTTTAGACAATGCTGTTACTTTTGTTGTTAGTTTTGTAGTTAGTTGGTAAAATAACCTGAACAGTCCCTGAGCTGTATATTCCTTAAATTTAACTTATTTGGTGATACTTGTGTTTGACAATTTATTTAATGATAATCAAATTCTCAAATTAGGGACCGAGCCCTCCCTAATCACTAGATCCCTTAAGATTAGTATGTGTTTACCATGAACACATCAAAGAAAAGATTTTAAGTGAAAAAAACAGGATTATGGTTTCTACTTTATTAACTTGGAAAATTTATTTTTAAAAATTTATTTTAAAATAAGTTATAAAAGCCTAACAAAACCTAGCATGAGCAAACCTTACTTGTGTTAAGTTTCCATATTTTCCATTAATAACATGCTAGGTTTTGTTAGACTTTTATAACTTATTTTTAGAAGAGTTCAATGTATTAGAAATAGATGAAATGCATTGACTAGAGGCTTTAAAAACTTTAGTGATAAGTATTTCATTTCATTTGCTAACTCACATCTGTGGTGTCAGGTTAAAAACACAAATGATGCATATGTCTTTAGAGTAATGGATTTTCAGGGTTCTTAATAGTCATCTCTGGTATAGTAACGACAACACTGGACCTCAGTACTGGATCACTTACTAATGGGGTGATCTTGGGAAATTGTCCCAAACTCTAAACTAGTTTTTCCAACCTGCAGGCTGCATGCAGCCCAGGATAGCTTTGAATGTGGCCCAACACAAATTCGTAAACTTTCTTAAAACATTATAAAAATTATGCACAGACCTTTTTTTTTTTTTAGCTCATCATCTGTCATTAGTGTTAGTGTATTTTGTGTGTGGCCTAAGACAATTATTCTTCCAGTGTGGCCCAGGGAAACCAAAAGGTTCAACACCCCTGCTCTAAAGGTTGACTTTTCCTGTATAAAACTGGGTGTCACAGTATCTAAATCCAAAGATTTCTAAGAATATTAAATGCGATAATATTCCTGAAAGCAATTTAACTGATAGATATTACACAAACACAAGAGATAATTATCTCGTATAGTTACTTTAGGCATGTGACTGTGATGGGTAAAGACAATGCATCTAATTCTGTATCATTTTCAGCTCTGTGTGCTGAAATGGATTGTACACATGTATTTTTTAAATACTTCAAAAATTTTAATTATGAAAAACATTCAAACACACAGCCAAGTACTGAATGAAACAGAATGAATACCCATTTACTCATTATCCAGAATTAACAACTGCCATACTTACTCTCTTCGGATCTTTTTTTGAGGAAAAGAGAACATTAGGGATTTAACTAAAGATCTATTCTGTCATCCCTGAAATTGGTGTAGACCTTTTTCCATGCACATTTTTATAATATATATATATATATATATATATATATATATATATATATATATATATATATACACACACACACACACACACCACACACACACACACATATGTATATATGTATATATATATATACACACACACACACATATATATGTAGCTGTAAACAGTATAACTATTGTTTTACATAGTAAAAATCTTACATAAAAATGTTTTTATGCTGTTGCTATCCTTTTGCAAAGGAGCAGAGTATTTTATTTTAGTTTATTGATTCTTCTGTTGATGAACATTCTGCTTTTTATCGTGTGCTAACTGTGCTATAATGGCCAAGTTGCATGTCTTCTACACATATTTGTGATCTCTAGGAGAATCACCTAGAAATGGAGCTGAGTTGCCAAATAAGTCAACTTTACCAAGAATGCCAAATTATTCTTTAAAGCATCTGTACACATTAGCAGTCCTGAAGTAAGGGCATCAAAGTTTTCGTGTCTGTATATCACCTATATCTTCACCAACACCTGGTAGTATTAGACTTTGAAAATTTTGTCAATCTGATGAACAGGAAATACTATTTTTTAGGTATTTTCATTTGTGTACTGGATTACTTAGTATTATTGAGCATCTTTTTACAATATATTGACAATTTTCATTTCCTTTTCTGTACATTATCTACTCATACCCTTTGCACATTTTTTCTTTTGACTTGTTTTATTCTTATTAATTTGTAGTTCATTTTATAATCTAATTCTTTATTATATTAATTGAAAATACCTTCTTAATCCTTGGTTTGTTTTTTCATTTTCCTTGTAGCAACTTTTGAAATAAACTATGGTATAGGTTTGAAAAATTGGAATGCTTTCATTTTTCATTTTCAAAGATGATTTTAGTGATAATACTTAAAATTCATGCTTTTGGAATTGACACAGAGAGCTAATGGGATGAATATTTCTTTGAATGTATCAGACTTTCCCCCCCTTATTTACTATCAAGAGGATAAATTTTATTTTCCTTATAAACTTTTGGTCAACTGAAATCTTTGCCAGATTCTTAGTTCCTGAGCATCAATTACTGAGTTAATGACTACTGTGAAGTTTTATTTTGTTATTTGCAGAACCTTGTACAGCACACCAATAACATGGGCACATTCCCATTGTGCCAGCAACATTACCAAATAGGAGTTCTGAGGCACCTTAGAAAGAATGTTCTGTTGATCTGATTACAGTGATTTCTAAACAGTGAATAATCTAAGTGCAGTAAGCGCTTTCTCTTTTCCCTAACCAGTCCTCTTACTACAAAGTAACTTAATTGAGAAATTCAAACTGTTGAGGCAAGTGAAATTGAGTTGTGGCTGAGGCTCCTTGTGTATCTTTTGTTGTGCAATTAAGTAGCACTTATTCACCAACTTTCCTCAGCTGTCCTGACTAAATAAAACCCACCTAATCTCCCAAGTCACTTTGCAGAGCAAAAGAACACACAGAAAGATACAGAAACCAGAGGTACTGGTGGTAGATGCTGGCTGTTTGTACATGCAGCCCTCACTCTCCATTCCCTGCTAGTTATTATTTATAGGTAAATGCTTTAATAATTATGTATCTATTTTAAATCTGAATGTGAGAGTGTACTCTCTTCATTATACTGATAGGAAACTGAGTTGTTCGGGCCATTTGGCACCACTGCCTGCTGGATAGTTTGCCATAACCAACAGTAAAGTTGTAGGTAGAAGTTCATAACCGGTGAAAGAGTGGACTTGCAAATAGAAACTATAGAGCAAGGCTCCTGGTCTGGATTTTGCAGACTTGGCTTTTCCAAGGGCAGTGGCCCTGTGGTTTGCTCAATGCATGTTTGTCTTATTATATTACTTGTTTGCTATTTAGTGCAGGGAATGACCCTCTCAACAGCACGGAAGGAAACCAGCTAAATGTCCTTTCATTGGCCAAGCTTTATAATTCTGCCTTCTTCCACTTACTGAATTCCCCCCTGGAATCAGCATTTGGCAACAGTCACCATCTCTGTACCACTCTTCCACTGTTTAAAGTTTTATGGAAAACTTCAATAAACAATATGTGAAAATAATGACTATCATTAATTACAAACTCGGTTTTCTCTGTTATCTAAGTTACTGCAACTTTGTGAGTCTCTCTTTCTTTCTCTCTCTCTCCCTCCCCCACTCTCTCTCTCTTCCTCCACCCCCTGCCGCCCCCACCCCTCTCTTCAGGTGAGAAAATTGAGGCTCAGAGAGATGAAGTGCCTGGCCTAATTAGTAACAACACTAGGGCTAAAATCAAGTCTTTTGCCCCCAAATCCCTTGTTCATTCCATTATTTGGCGTTTGAGCACTCTGTGATGGAGTCACTAGGAGAAAAGCGAGTTGCTACTATTAATATTGTAGCACCCCCTTCCCTCCACCACTTGGGACTGTGTCCTTAGGTAAATGCTCTGCCATCCGTTCATTCATTCATTCATTCAAGCAGTTGATCATTCTTTCATTTTTAAATTTATTTTTGCTAATTTATTTATTTATTAAAAAAATTAGTTTCACATTTACAAGAGAACATAATGCTTAGGCATTTACAGGCCTTCTATAGTTATAACCTAGCAGGTCGATTTCCACTTGATACCTTACATAGCTATTACAATACCATTGACTATATTGCCCATCATCATTCCTTTATCATCTGAGTGTCTAGTGGAACTATGTGATAAGGATACAGTGATGGACAAAATGTAAACACCCTGTGCCTTCATGGAGCCTGTAGTGTAGTGGTGAAGAAAGAGCACAAGTAAAATCAATCAAGTGTAATGAAGAGTGTGACAGGAGAACAGGGTCCTGATTTAAAAAGCCTCCTTTCCGTCTTCAATGGAGAGGGAGGGAGGGAGGGAGGGAGGGAGGGGGAGAGAGAGAGAGAGAGAGAGAGAGAGAGAGAGAATATGAGAATGAGAATGAGAATCCATGTGTTTGGAGAATATGGAACTCTTGGAATGTGAGACTCTTTCACTTTTTAAAAATGTAACACTAAATATAGAGCCATAATATAAACAAAGACTCTAATGCTAGAATCTTAGAGGTCATTCAGTTTGCCTCCTTGTAGCTAAGCCAGTGGGAGTCTTCCTTAGCCGTCTGAGAAGCAGATCCTAGAATCTTTGGGCAGCAGTTTCCCATGCTAAACAGCACCTAGCAAAGAGGTGCATAATGGATTATTCTGGGTGTCTCTGACTCAAGAACATTTTCCACCTGGATTTCTTTTAATGCTTTGGAATACCAAATCAGTGGAGATGAGCTTTGTTTGGCTATTTCTGGATGTAAGTGTTAGGAAAATAAAACGAAAACCACAAAAACCCAACGTGCAGTTTAAATAAAGAAAAATGAGTTTTCCTCCAAGAGAGCTTTTGCCATTTTCTTAATGCTTATTCTCCTTTGGAGAGCTCATTATTGAACAGAGTGTGACAGTAGTTTACTGTGGTGAACATGTCTTGTCCGGGCCAGGGGATGAATTAGAGCACTGATAAAGGCCAGAGGAGCGGGCAGAACTGTACCTAAATTACCCCCAGATAGTTGCCAAGCTATTCTACATTTATAAAGACCCCCAGAGAGCATCTCTCATCGCTTTTAGTTTCCCTTTTCCGTGTTTAATAACCTTTGCTGTCAGGAAATTCTTGTATTTAACCGAGTTTTCCCTTGCCACAGTGCAATCCCATTTCTCTTGTTGTCCTTGGTGGTGACAGAATAGCAGGTCATTATCTTCTTGATAATATCCTTCATTTCTTGAAGGGCATCAGGAAGTTTTTCCTGAGCCTCCACTCGCCCCAGTGAAATAAGCATACTCCTTTTCTCTCTCCTGCCCCTGTCCCGGTGTCAAGGGTCCTATTGGCAGGTATAATCTCTGACACGTTGCTCTTAAGCATCTGATCCAAATAGTCACATGAGGCCTGTTTTGAGACAGCCACTGGTTCCATTTTTTACTCAAAGAGCAAGATCCTTTTGTCACTTCCTTCCTTTCATTCATCTTTACTGCTGTGGGTTGCTGTCCCAGTAGGTGTGAGGCCCCGTTCTAGAGGCTGAAGGGGACTCGAAGAAGAGTTCCTGTCCCTGGCTTACGCCTCAAGGGAAGGACCCAGAGGCCTCATAACCCTTCTGAGCGAGCGTGTGTAGATTGAGCCTGCTGGTTTCTCTTTTCCATGAACACTATTCTGATTTATATTCTGGTCCATTTAGGATTTCTGCTGACTTCATACTCATAAAGATGCTGTATCAATGAAGTTGGCATTATCATGTTATTAGTGCTCTCCTCACTATTGGATTTTATAAATGCCACACGGGAAGTTGGGACATACACTTTGTGACCTAAGTAAAGAGTGAGCACGTCTGCTTCACACCAGATTCGTGCGCAGTGCTCACGAGGGGGTGTGGTCGGTCTTCGTGTCTTCCCAGCCCTCATCAGAAATTCCTGACACGTTGTAAACAAATGGAATGGCTGTGAGTTGATTGTCAAATGAGTTGTTGGGAAATTTACTTCATTTTGTTTTTTCAGGTTTCTGACTCCCCACTCTTTCACCTAAACATAAAAGCAGCTCCGAGCTTTTGCCTGGCTGCCCGTGCAGGCAGCCCGCCCACCTCGGCTGCCAGGCTTTTAGCAGATGAAATAAAAATCTATTTATAACTGGTCTCTGGTGGGTTCCCTCCCTACCTGTGGTGGTGCTCCATCAACAGGTGTACTGAACAGATGGAGAAGGGTTTTAATTTTTTCAGTTCAATTAGATCAACTCTCCAGGTTCAGACCAGTACATTTCCTTTCTCACTTAGTTTCTTCCTCTTGGCATTGAAATTGTTGAGCATAGCAAAACACAAATTTAGACAGGAGATAAAATGTATATAGTTCCTGCCTTTAAAGTAAATACTTTGGCAAAGGGATTACATTTGATATCAAACAATAGATCGATTTTTAACCCCTTTCTCCCTAGCACTTAATTGTAATGTTGTTGAAATTAATATTTGGAGTACTAATATGTTAAAATATATAAATGCTTTCTTTTTCCTTAGGATGTGCTTTTAAAATTTGTGCTTACACATTGTGAAACTGTATCATACTGTTTATGAAGAAACATATCAGAGTAGGTCTCTGATAGTAATTCAGTGTATATTATGAAGAATTTTAATGAGGAGCTGAAATCATTCATTTCACGACGTTCATTTGACATCTTATTTTATTGACAGTTGAATTGTCCAGGGTAGTAATCAAACGGTAGCATGTGGTCCAAAATCGCTCTGAATGTGACCTTACCTAGCTCTGCGTTTTACCATCACTAGCCAGTGAAAGCTAGGGCATGGTTTCTGACTTCAAGATATATACAGGTCCTTCTACTTACAATGTTTGCTCTTCATAGAGTGTATCACCTCTTGTTCCCAAGTTTCTAGATTTCAGTTAGTCCCTGGCTTTCAGATTAGAGGCCAAGCCTGATTGCCTCATTGAGTGATTCATTCATTCAGCAGACATTTACTGAGCTCCTACCCAGTGTTAGAACATTGCCTTTAATAAGGCCCCCAGCTAGCCTCTGCTTTACTCCCTCAGCCCCATCAAAATTATTTAGTTAATATCTATTTGAAGCTGGATTTGAAACAAGCAAGGTTTGGCCTCTTGCAGTCCCCTCATCCCCATTTTATTTTACTCAATTCTTGATTATTTCTGGATGATTTTTTTTCAAGGATGTGGGTTGTCCAGATTTGTGGCTTGCTCTCTAGCCTTGATCCCATTTTATTGCCCTCTAAGAGTCACATCAGGGGGCATCTGGAGCCAAAAGAGATTCGAGTCAGTCAGTCTCACCACTGGCTAGAAGTAGGGTGAACAGTTTAGTTAGGAGAAACAAAAGTAGAGAGAGCCACCACTTGTTACTCCTCATTGTCTGATGAGTGCATTTGAAGGTTCTCCTTAGATGTTTCAGCACCTTTTAAAATGGACTCTCATAACTTCAATATTATCTAGCAAAATCACTTCTCTGATCCTTTATCTCCTTTGCAGAATTTGTGTCAAGTGACTATCTTGGTTTTCACAATAGAGAGCCTGTTTTTTCATAGGCTGGCTGACCCATGTTATCTTTGGTAGGTTATTCTATTGAGCTGTGATGCTGTGATCTTTCTTCCTATTACTTTCATCTGCTGATCCTCCTTTTACCTTTTGGGGTCGTACAGAACAAAATCTAATTTTGACATGTGGCAGCCTTTCACGTACTTGAAAAATGTGCCTTCTGTATTCAGCCATTTATATGTGACATGGTTAAGTTAACATGGCTTCCCTCTAACCTGCCCCAGTTTAGCTCTGTGTTTATTATGGAGTGGCAGGCGGAAAGGAAAGCAACATTCTATGCAGGTGCAGTCTGACAGGTGCCTAGAAAGCCGGACCATCACTGACTGTCCTAGTTAGAGGTCAAGCAAGTCTGACAACCTTCTATTCGCTTCATTTGACTAAACAGAGCATCTTATTTTCCCAGCAGGACAACAGGGTTTCTTGGGAGAGGTGGAACATTTCTGAGCTGTAATAGATTCACTCTGATCATCTGGACTTGGCCTCAGTCATTCCTTGGTCCCCACTACATGGCTGTGTGATTGTGGTGCATGAATTGATCGCGAGCGATGCCAAATGGGGTGCTGAATGACAAATATGGAACCATCTGGAATGCTTATGTGACCTGTGAACATAAATCATTTCACCTCCCCATGGCTCCTTCCCTCATTGCAATGCTACACCACTAGATATTTTTTTCTCACAGGACCACTTAATCTTGTCTCCTTTTAAATACTTAGTACAAGTCAAAACAATCGAATGCTGAGTTCTCAAAGTAAATTAAGTAGATCCCCAGGTTAACTCCATTTATGATTTCTTCATCTCTTCTGTAGCAAGTAGAATCATCCCAGGGAGGGCCTATCAGACAGGTTTGTTGTTGGGGGCGTTTTTAAAACAGCATTAACACATCATGCTTTATTTTCAAGGGAAAGGGTATGTGATTGGGGTTGGAAGCGTCTTAACATGGGGATATTCAGTTTCCCAGCACTCTGGGCACCGTGTGCATATGAAAGGGGAGTGTGGGCCATTCTTTCCTGTGTAAGTGTGAACTCATGGCTTTCTCTTTGGGAAGGGAGAAGGACACTGACTTTCTGTAAATGTAAGTTTCTGTATTCTGGATATGAGACTGAATCTTACTTGTGGTGATCTTGTCTTTTATTAATCCAGTAAAGTATCTTGTGTATATGGATAGTCAGTAATAAGATGGTGCTGATGTGAATAAAATCAATACCTGTACTTGCCCAGTTACCTCAAGATTAAGAAAATGCATTTCAGGCTTTTTGGTGATAGCTGTGAATGTTGCTTGCAAGCATTAAAATATTTAAATTTTTGATACCTTGAACTCTCTTGGCTCTGATGAAACAGAAGTGTCAGAGAAAACCTAAACTTACTCTCATTTTCAGTCATGAATGAATCTCTGATTGCTATGATAAAGAAAAATCCTGGATTCCCACCTCCTTTCTTGAATTAACACAAAGGTAACATTCCATTCTGATCAGAAGGTATCAAAGGTTGAAGTAAACAAAGCCATAAAAAGCACTTCATCACCCTGAGAAGATGTTTAATTTTCATCAGTCAGAAAAAAAGACAGACACCAAATCAAAGGTGTTTACCAGATTTTAGTGAAAGGTTTTGGTTATTTTATTTTCACTGGGTTTTAACTATCTCCCTGGGCTAATATTGGTTGGCAGATTTTGAGCATTACTGTAGTTTTCTTACTCCTCACTCCTGCATTGGAGTAATGTCTTTACTTCATTGCCTATGTAATA
>PVJL010011042.1:0-46717 GCA_004026885.1 Lyroderma lyra
AAACCACAATGAGATATCACCTCACACCTGTGAGAATGGCTGTTATCAACAAGACAAGGAATAACAAGTGCTGGAGAGGATGTGGAGAAAAAGGAACTCTGGTACACTGCTGGTGGGAGTGCAAGCTGGTACAACCACTGTGGAAGGCAGTGTGGAGGTTCCTCAGAAAATTGGGAATGGAGCTACCAATTGACCCAGCATTCCCCCTTCTGGGGATCTACCCAAAAGACTTGAAAACCTTTGTCCGCAAAGACTTACATACCCCAATGTTCATTGCAGCGCTGTTCACAGTGGCCAAAACATGGAAACAACCAAAGTGCCCTGCAACAGACGACTGGATAAAGAAGCTGTGGTACATATACACAGTGGAATATTACTCAGCTATAAGAAAAGATGAAATATTTCCATTTGCCACAAAATGGATGGCCCTGAAGATCATCATGCTTAGTGAAATAAGCCAGACAGAAAAAACAAGGAACTGTATGACTTCACTCATATGCGGAATATAAAACTGAAAGCAAAGAAAAAAAGAAATGAACAAACAAATAACCCATGGACACAATCAATAGTTTAATGTTTACTTGGGGATGAGTGGGTTAGGGAGGGGAGAAAGGGGAGGGGGTGGGAGAGGAGGAGGGGAAGCTAAATATAAGGAGATGGAAAGAGAAGTCACATTAGGTGGTGAACTTATTATACATCAAGTTGACAATGCACTGTAGAATTGTATGCCTGAAACCTATGTAATCCTTGCTAACAGATATCACCCCAATAAGTCTAACAATAAACATGAATTAAAAAAATTAGATGGACCTAGAAATCATCATGCTAAGCGAAATAAGCCAGACAGAAAAAAATAAAGACTGTATGACTTCAGTCATATGCGGAATATAAAACTGAAAGTAACAAAGAAAAAACAAACAAACAAAAATACTCATGGACACAATCAATAGTTTAATGTTTATTTGGGGACAAGTGGAGAGAGGATGGGAAGAGAGGAAGGGGTAGGATAGGATGGAGGGGAAGCTAAGTATGTGATGATGGAAAGAGAACTCACACTAGGTGGTGAACTTATTATACAACAAATAGACGATGCAGTGTAGAATTGTACACTTGGAACCTATGTAATTCTTGCTAACCAATGTCACCCCAATAAGTCTAACAATAGTAAAAAAAAGAAAAAGAAAAAAAGGCAAGGGAAGTAAAAGCAAAAATAAATAAATGGGATTTTATCAAATTAAAAATCTTCTGCACAGCAAAAGAAACCTTCAAGAAAGCAAAGGGACACTAACCAAATGAAAGAAAATATTTGCAAACAATGTGTCTGATAAGGGGCTAATATCTAAAATATATAATGTACTTGTACAACTCAACAACAACAAGAAAAAACAATCAATAACATTTAAAAATGAACAAAGGACCTGAACAGAAACTTCTCTCATGAAGACATACAAATAGCCAACAGATATATGAAAAAATCAAAACCACAATGAGATATTTCCTCACACCTGTTCGAATGTTTGTTATTATATCAAGACAAGCAATAATAAGTGTTGGAGAGGAAGTGGAGCAAAAAGAACCATCATTCACTGTTGGTTGGAATGCAAACTGGCACTTGCTACAGAGGACAATATGGAGGTCTCTCAAAAAATTAAGAATAGTGTTACTATATGACTGGAATCCCACTTCTGCTTATCTACCCCTAAAATTTGAAAACTTTAGTCCACAAAAACATATGTACCCCAATGTTCATTACAGGACTGTTCACAGTGGCCAAGTCATGGAAACAGCCAAAATTTCCTTTGAAAGATAATTGGATAAATAAGTTGTGGTATATATACACAATAAAATATAACTCAACCATAAGAACAGTGAAATGCTGCCATTTACAATAACATGGATGAACCTCAAGATCATCATTCTAAATGGAATAAACTCGACAGAAAAAACCAAGAACAATATGACTTCATTTATATGTGTAACAAACATAGAACAAAAGCAACAAAGAAACAAAAACTCATGAACACAGACAATGGTTTATTGGTTACCTGAGGATAAGTGGGGAGGAGGTGGAAGTGTCAAATATATGATGATGGCAAAAGAACTGACTCTCGGTGGTTAACACATAGTGCAACACAGATGATGTATTGTAATTGCACACTTGGAACCTATGTAATTTATACCAACCAATGTCACCCCAATAAATTTAAGAATAAAAGACTACCTCATGGACTAATGCCAGCTGCCTGCTGTCAAAAGTTGTCATGGGTGGTATCTTAGGGTGTCATCTGTGTGAAGTGTAGAGTTCACTAGGTTCATGCAGATTCAAATTTTTCCATGTGGGGGCAGGGCTCATCATAGGAAAGGTGGCAACCGTGTGTTATGTGTGTGATGAAGGTTTAACCCAGGGACAATGGCAGCTGTCCCTTAGCCCTCTCCCTGAAGCCACACAACTCAGTTTCTCCTTGTATGTCTCTGGTGCCTCTGGTAACACTCTACCTCTGCTGGAACCAAAGGTGAGAGCCTGCAAGCGAGTGAGCCTGTGTGTGGACATTTTAAGAGGACACCTGTGTTTCCTGCAGCTTTTCATCTCACCCATATGGAATCCCACTGATTTTCATAGCCAGATGTGGGAGTTCCTCTTTTTGTCACTAGTGTTACATGCTGTGGAGCCCTGTGTAGGGCTGCAGTCCTTCACTCCTCTGGGGGGAACCTCTGCTGCTGAGACATCCCTCCTGATTCTCACCTCCTCATTTGGGTGTGGGGCCAGCCCATTTTGCACTTCCACTCATCTATCAGTCTTGACATGGGTTTTTAATATCCTTAATTATAGGACTTCTGTTCAGTTAGTCCTCAGTTGTTTTTTCCAAGTTGATTGTTTTATAATTTACTTGTAATTTTGATATGGACCATAGCACTGGGCCGGCCTCAGGAAAGTAAAGCCTAGCTTCAGGTGGTCTTGTTATCTTTCTCAGTGTCCAGCCTAGAGGATGGGTGTGAGGAGAGTTGCTTTGGGATCTGCTAGGAAGCCCCAAACCACTCACTCAGTCTTGATCACCAGAGATTCTGAAACTTCACTAGTGCCCAGTGAGAAAATGAAAGGCAGTGTCTAAACTTAGAGGGCAAGTGCAATCATAAATTTGCTTCTATGGGGAATGAAAAAGGCACTACTTAATCTCAGTATCCAAGAGACCACACAACTCACACTCCATCTATACTGGATAGACCTGGAGGTTAGGGTGAATTAGCAGAGTTTCTGAGCAGCAGGTTGACAGCTTTCTAAAGCTCAGGCTGTGCACTTGAGGGTGAAGATAGCAGAGTAGGTAGATGCTGTGCTCACCTCTTCTCAGGACCACATCAATTACAACTAAACTATTAATACAGAGCAACCATCATTGAGAATCACCTGAAGTCTAGCTGAACTGAAGGCCCACAACTAAGGACATGCGGAAGAAGCCATTTCAAGATTGGTAGAAGAAGACACATGGAAGGGTGGTCCCATGCCCATCTGTGACCATTACAAATTGGGAAGGATATCTCAGCTGCAGAGGTTCCCCCTCACCCCCAGAGTTCCAGTACAGGAGAGAAGTCCCCTTAACTTCTGAATGTGAAAACAAGGAGAAATTGTGGTTGAGTGAGACTAGGGTGTCTGCAGTCCTAGACACTCCTCTTAAAGGGCCTGCACACAGACTTACTCACTGACAGACTCATTTATTCTGAGCTCCAGTGCTGGGGCAGTGGCTTGTCTGGCTTCAGGGTGAGGGCTGGAGGAACAGTTTTCTCCCAAAGCCCTCCCTCTCCTTATGTGCAGATGCAGGCAGACACTACATCTGACTCTTCATCAAATTGGCTATCACCATTCCTCTGCCCTACCCTAGTGATTCCCCAAGACTTCAACTTTTGGGTACACACAAGTGGCTTCCAGTGGCTTTTCCATACAAACAATATTTCTTAGTTCATTCTGTAGATTTTCACAAACTCTCTCAAAGGTTCACAAAACCAAAGCAAGCAGCATCTGGCTTCGGTGTGTCCCATATTTCTGGATGAGAAGTCCTAAGTCAAGCACTAATGACGACTGGCCTTGGTTTGTAGATTGGCCTCTCAAGGCACCTCCAAGTCCAGTGCAGGCAGTAGGTAGCTGTGAATTGCTTTGTGACCCATGCCAGGTGGCCCCAGACAAGGCACAAGCTGTAGCTAAACTTGGCCTGTGAAGGGTCCCCTACCAGGGCTTCCTGGTGGCCAAATTTGGATCAAGCTGGAGAATTACCCAACCACCTCCAAAGATGATGCACTCAAACAGCTGAATGAGCAGACATCAGAGCCCCACTACAGTGAACCCTGCTCTGCAGAGTCAGCCCTTACACCACAGTTCTTTCACTGTAATCACAGCCAGTCCTCATAACCAATCAGCCTGAGGATCAATCCCTTCCATTAATGTGCAAACAGTAACCAATGTTCAACTGCAACAAGAGGGCACACACAAACCACACAAAAGACACACTCAGAACATCTGGCTCTGGTGACCAGGGAGACTGCAACAGTGGATCCCACAGGACATCTACCACATAAGGCCAATCTAATAAGACCAGGAGGCATAGAAGTCATACTTAATATACAGAAACAACACCAAAAGAAGTAGGCAGCCAAAATGGGGAGACAAAGAAATACATCCCAAATAAAATAACAGAACAAAATTCCAGAAAAAGAACAAAACAAAATGTAGTAGTAGTTGTTGTTTGTTTGTTTGTTTTTTGGGGGGTAGGTCCCTGGCTGGGAATTGAACCCAGGCCGCAGCATTGAGAGCACCGAAGCCTAGCCATTACACCACCAGGGAACCCTTTAAACAAAATGTAGATAATCAATCTACCAGACATGGAGTTCCAAACACTGGTTATAACAATGCTTAATGATGTGATTGAACTTCAACAAAAAGTTAGGAAACATAAACACAAAGATAGAAAACATAAAAAAAAAGTCAGAAATGAAGAACACAATAACTGAAATGAAGAATACATTAGAGGGAATCAACAGTAGATTTCACGAAGCAGAGGATTGAATCAGGAATTTAAAATCTAGGGTAGCAGAAAACATTCTATCAGAACAACAAAAAGAAAAAAAAATCCAAAAAATTGAGGGTAGTTTAAGGGGCCTCTGGGACATTAAGTATACCAACATTCACATCAGAGTGATACAAGAAGGAGAAGAGAGAGAACAAAGAATTGAAAACCTATTTGAAGACATAATGACTGAAAACCTCTCTAACCTGGAGAAGGAAATATATAAACTCAGGAAGTGCACAGAGTCCCAACCAAGATAAATCCAAAGAGATCTACACTAAATCACATCATAATTAAAATAGCAAAGGTTAAAGAGAAAGAGAATCTTAAAAAGTGGCAAGAAAAAATAGTTACCTACAAGGGAGCTCCTATAAGTTTGTCAGCTGATTTCCCAATAGAAACTTTGCAGACCAGAAGGGATTGGCAGGAAAGATTCAAAGATATGAAAAACAAGGACCTGTAAGCAATGTTACTCTACCAGGCAAAGCTATCATTTAGTACCAAAGCATAGATAAAGAGTTTCCCAGACAAGAAGAAGCTAAAGTAGTTCATCGCCACCAAACCAGTATTATAAGGAATCTCAGAGGGACTTCTTTAAGTTGAAAATAAAAATTTTAAATCTGAATGATAAAATAACTACATATCTATCAACAATTACTTTAAATATAAATAGATTAAATGTTGCAATCAAAAGATGGAAAGGAACACACAGACTGAAAGTAAAGTTATGGGTAAAAAGTATTTCATGAAAATGGAAACAAACAACAACAAAGCTGAGGAAGCAACACTTATATGAGACAAAATAATCTTTAAACAATGCTATAACAAGAGACAAAGAAGGAACCAGAAATCCCACATATGGGTATTTATCTGAAGAAACCCAAAGTGCTATTTCAAGGGGATGAAGGTATCCATATGTTCATTCCAGCATTGCTTACAGTGGTCAGGATGTGGAGGCGGCCTGGGTGTTCGTGGATGGATGAATGGATAAAGAGGAAGTGGTACATATATACAATGGAATATTGCTCATCCATGGAAGAAAATTAGTTCTTGCCATCTTCAGAGACATGGATGGACTTGGAGGGTATTGTCCTGAGTGAACTATGTCAGAGAAAGACAGATGAAATGTGATTTCACTTATACGTGGAATGTAAAGAACAAAATAAACAAACAAACAAAACAGGAAACAAACTCATAGATAGAGAAAAACTTTTGATAGTTGCCAGATGGGAGGAGGGTTAGAAGTGGGTGAAATAGTGGAAGGGATTAAGAAGTACAAACAGGTTGTTATAGTAGTCATGGGGATGTCGGGTATAGTGTAAGAAATACAGTCAATAATATTATAACAACTATGCATGGTATCAGATGGTTACTAGATTTATTGGGGTGATAGATGGGAGGGTGTATGTGGGGATTGGATGAAAAAGGTGAAAGGGTTAAAAAGTAAAAAATGATTTTTACAAAACTATCATGGGGATGTTAATTAGAGAACAGAGAATATAGTCAATATTATGGTAATAACTATGTGTATAGTGCCAGGTGGGTACTTGACTAGTCAGGGGGATCACTTCTTAAATTATATAAATGTCTAACCACTATACTGTATCCCAAAATTAATATAAAATAATACTGAATGCCAAAATTAATGAATTAATTAATTAAAAAAGAAAACCCTGGGGACATCCAGCACTTCTGTTCACAGTGATTACAAATGGTGTGTATACCAGTCTTACAGTTTAAAACTGTACTTTTTTATATGTATATCATAGATACCACTGTTAAAAAATGCAATTTGATTTCCTCAGATGCAGACTTCTACTCCTGATAATATGTAACAGATACCACTTATTTGAATCTTCTTTTAATTCTCTGCCTGGATTCTAGGGAAAAATCTTGTCACCACACTGCATACTGGTCTTCTCTCATAAATCTTTCACCTCTGCCCAGGGTATGCTTTCTCCTCTTTTCCATCTGGGTAATATTTTATTCTTCAAAACACTAAGTATCCATCACCTCTTCAAGGAAGCCTTTCTCTATACCCTCTAAGTCTGACTGAAGTTCCACCCTGTTTGCTCCTACAACAGCCATGCCTGCCTCCACCATGACACTTAACCCACTGTGTTGAAACTGACTGCTCACTCCTCTGAGTTCCCAATATCTCTGTGGCATCTGAAAGAGAGGAACTAAGACTTTTATTTTTATATTTTTATGCCCAGTAGATATGCAGTAGATGTTTGTTGAATGAATGAATGTGAGAATTACGGACTTTTTTGGCATTAAACTATTCCAGACCCCAGTGATCTCAAATCTATCATGATATTCTGCACAAACTGATTGAATATTGATCACTTGCTATTGCTTCAAGTTTAAAAAAAAAACATTTTGAAAATATGATGTGCAGCTGTAAAACAACAAACCTAATTCTACAAGGCACATATAAATATCAATCTTATTATTTTATAATCACAAATGAGTTAAAACATTTGAAATTATTAAATTGCAGTGATACTGAAGCCTATGTTTTAAGAATCATAACTTTCTTTGCTAGTATAAAACTAATGATTCCCATTAAAATGTTGGAAATAAACAGGCTAGCCTGGAGAAGATTTGCAAATAGTATTTGATTTCATTTCTTTTGAAATTTTACCTGGCTTGTTCCTATGTTTTAATCTTCAAATTCTATTTCTCAGTATAATCTATACCAGTGTCCTTGGAGATTCTCATTGTTCACAAACTGCTGCACACAGAAGATTCTATGCAATTCATTCAATTTCACAAAACTTTACTGAACACTTACTATTCACATTTTGCCATTAATGAGATAAGGTCCTGGAGTTGGCCTATTTGTCACAATATCTTTTTGTCTCCTGTTTTTTCATTTCTTAATTCAACAAATATTGTAAAGCTTTCATGTTAAGTTCATTAAGGCACTGCTCTAAATCCCATGGGAGAAAAAAAATCAATATGTTCCTGATTTTAGAGAACTTATAATTTAGTTAGGGAAATAAGATATATAGTCATAACGTGTTTAAGCATCAACACTGAAGTTTAATTACAGCATGAGCCAGCAATATAAAAATCATCCTATGAAGGAGTCCCATCCTCCTTGATCTGCCATGCCTCTTGGGTTCATCTTCTCAGTGAGGTATATTGTGCTAGAAAAAGAGGTTAGTGTTTGAAAACAGGGGCAAGTTATTAGCTTTAGGTGCTTCACCTGTATCTACTATGCATAGAATAATTGGGAAGAATAAGTGTGGACAAGCATGAGAAAATGATGGTACAAAACTCTCAATTCCCTTTCTTTCTCTTTGTCTCAAGCCTTGTAGAGCAGTTTCTCCCTCTATTTCCCTTCTGGGGAGGAAATACCCTCAGTGCACTTAGAGGATAACAATGCCACAAGCAAGCAGAGCAACTGTGATAGTCCCTTACAAAGTAAGCAGAGAAGCAGTACCTGTCACTGCTGGACTCTGAGGAGGTCCAGAGGGATGTTTCCTTTTGTTCTGTAATTGAGACTGAGTGCTGGAAATGAGAGGAACTAAGTACAACCCATGCTAAACACTAAGTATCCATCTACTTATGAAGCAGCCCAGCACCAGATCCACTATAGTCAACCACCAAATACCTTCCCAGAAAGAGAGCCCTGGAGGTTGAGTGGAGTCACCAGATTCTTTAGCCTGTAGTGTGGTGTTGTTGACAGAATATTCTCCCTTTTCTCTGCGATAAGGAATGGTGGGACATTCACCCACCATTTTCAAGCCTAATTAGGGCAAGAGGGACTTTGAGAGACTCTTGGAGAGATTGGGGATATCTGTAACAGGAGGAGAAAAGCATCTCACTGCCCAGCTGAGCTGTCATTGTTTACCCTAGAGCTGCTACTGGAGCAGAATGGGGAATGTGAAGGAGTACTTGGGGGAATCTGAAGGTAAGGGTTGTATTCAACACAGAAATTAGTGCCACTTTGCTTCAAAATGTAGGAAGAGTAGTCAGTAAACCTGGGAAACAAAGAGTGAAAGCAAACTCACATTCCCAGAGGCTTCTCTAGAGGATACAGAGGAAATGGAGTAGGACCACAGCATTCCCTATGGTTCCCAGGAAGAGACAGGAAGTTAGAGAGTAGGTCAAATGCACAATGTGGCCCCAGTGGCTGCTGGGTCCAGTCAGGCAATGCCTTAGTCAAAGAAGTGGCCAAAGGCATGGATTCCTTGTGGGGCCAGGAACTATGACTGCCTCTTTCAGATAGTTCTAGAGACAGAGGAGCTGGGGTGAAGCTGAACAGCACCTCAAAAAAATCACTTACATCATCTATACAGGAAGCTATCATATAAAATCAGATCAAATCAGAATGAGGTCTGAGATTTTCCCTATCATGGATCCTACTCTCTCACTAGAGAAGCCAGCTTTGAGGGGGAGGGGGCTGGAAGTGTTTCATAATGGCATCAGGCCAGCACCCTGATGCTGTCCCTGGGTCTGCATTGGAGGAAAGGTCAAGAAGTGACATTCCAAGTGCCTTTGACATAAGCCTGAAAGTAGACTGGACCTTTAAAATGTAATTGCAAGATATAAAATATGCCCAAGAAGTCCTTGAAGAAGAAGGAAAGGGATTTGATGCAGCACAGTTGGAAGCAGTAATGGGAAAATATAAAATAATTTCATATTTAAACCACTACTGAGAGTCTTTAAGAAACTGTAGATGCACTCAGGGATGCACAAGAGCAGAGCTTCTCATCTTCAAGGAATGAGTAGACTTAGACAAGGGCTTATCTGGAGGGACAGCTGGCTGATGAATGGCATGCTCTCTCCATCCCCACACCACCTTAAGGTTTTTTCTGAATATGACTCTCCACAACTTAAGCAGGAGAGTTTAGGAGGATGAGGGCTTAGATCAAATGACATTACATTGAATTTAAAAGGGCTGCCTGCATAGTGTTTACAGCCAGAATCCTGTGTTCTTTTGGTTAATTTTTTCAACCTCAGTTTCTTCACCTATAAAATCAGGATGATTAAAACCACCCCCCCCAAAAAAAAAACAACAAAAACAAAAGCAAAAAACCCTGCCTTTGAAGGTTCTTTGGGGTTGCTTTGAAAAGAAAATGAGTTTATGTTTATTAAACACTTAAAATAGTGTCTTGCATATAGTAAGCACTAAGTAAAGGATTATTTCTTGCCAGTCTTAATTTATAAAGTAAAAGTTATGCCTGCAACTTTCAGTTTCCACTTTGGCAGGTAAGGAGCTTAGAAGTCACCACTCGACCCTAACAACAAATAAAAAGCTAAACAACTGAAAATTAACAACTCTCCTTAGATCTGTCAGAGAAGTGAGGTCACAGGGCAAATCACTGTCCCAAAAATTGGAGAGATGGGCAGATGCAGAGAACCACAGCTTAACAGAGCAGGAACCCACAAGCAACAACTTCTGTAGGGAGTCAGGTGACATGCATTTACTAAATAACAGAGGTTTGTTTTGAACCCAAGCTCTCTCCATATTGTATGTTTTATTCATGCTATGCACATTTATTATCTACATAAGTGCCAAAGTCTTTGATACAAAATAAGTTAAGATGGTTATGCTCTTACCTTACCTGTGTGTCCTTGATGACCTTGATATCTAACTTGGGAAATCCTAGAGACGCTGTGTTTAGAAAGATAATTCCCTCCCCAGATAAACAAGAAAAGCAAGTGAATCTTCTGGCCCCATGCACCCACCACTCATTGACATTGGCCTGGTTCCCAGGGCTGCAAATACAAAAGCTGTACAAGAGTGTTCTTCCTTCTCCTTATCTCACCTAACTTAAAGGGTATGGCTATAATGGAGAAAATGAGCAACTGATCTGAAGGAGCCAAGATAACCTTTAAGGGAATAAATGAACATGCATATTGATGGAGCAATTTGAGTATATATTGATTCCTGATAGTTGGTGCCTGGATTCTTAGCTCATATAATAGGTGGCAAGGTTTACTTATAAATAAAGCTACAGAATACTTTTTTTTTTACACAATAAACCCTTGAAGAGATTTTATTTTTGTTTATACTCAACTGATGGAGAATGTAGCATGACCTATGGCTTAGTGGTTATTGATTTACAGGCATGATTAACAGAGCTCAAAACCTATAAGTAGCTACAGAGACAATCATGAGCAGAGAATAAACATGATTTTCTAAGGGGAACTGATAATGCAAAAAGATAGTCTCCTAATGGGGATACCCATTGAAAAGGAACCATGTTGGTTTTTCTTCTGGAAGGAGGAAGATGCAGTTTTGAAAATTTCTACCTCACTCTAAACTGAAGAGCACTGGATATGAATCACGTTTTACATCTATACACAGAGCATACCTTTCCAAAAGAACATACCCTTCCGTAAGAACATACACTCAGTGCATTCCATTCTGATGGTGGCCATTGGTCCACTGACCATGGTATTTTTCTAGATTTAAAAGACATCATGCAATGCCCAGTGAAGCTTTCCAGAACAAGCAGTTTAAAATTTTGTCTGCATTTTCTCATGCATAGGAAAAATACTATGCACAGTAGATGGCGATGTGTGCATGGTCCTTTGGGTGTTTACCTCTCTTATTACACTTTGTCACTTGTAATGTATGAACTTTTATCTCCTTTCTCTGATACATCTTTGGTAACATTTTCATTTAAGGTTGTGGGATATATGAGATTAATAACACACAATGCAGAACAATAAAGCTTGTGTGTGATAAGGTTCTTTTGGGAGACTAGCTGACATATCCTTCCTCTTGCCTGCATTTGTATACAACCTAAGTGTGCAGATTTATTATGATGGAGTTTATGATTTGGATAGAAACTGGTGGGTGAAATTTTCTGCAAATCATTACATGAAATGTTAATAAGATGAGCCTTCAGATAAGGGAAACCTATAATTTCAAGAGGGGTGGATATGAGGTCATGATATAAGGTGGTTATAAGAGAAGAGGGATAAACATGGCCTGGGAAGGTCAGGGAAGGCTGCCCGGAAGGGAGACAGGACCAGGGAGACCCGCAGGATGATAGTTCCCCAGACAGGCCAGGAGAAGAGGCTGAGTGGAGGGCATTTTAGCCACAGAGAAACACAATGTGCAAAGCCACAGAGGAAAACAAAACAAAATATTCCATTATGTTGTGTTCCAGGAACTGAAAATATTTCTGTATTGCTGAAGCTTAAGGGGCAAAGAAGATGAGACTGGAGAAAGAGGCCTCAGCCTGAATGAAAGGGTCTTTATTCTGGAAGACAAGGGCCATAACTGAAGGCCTTTAAGCAAGAGAGTATTAGCATCACATTCAAAGTTTAGAATAGTACTTTAGAGACAAAACAGATACAGGATCTGAGGCCAGAGATCTGAAGCCACTGATGATGAGGACCTGAACAAGGGCAACTGTAGTGATGATAATAGAGAGGTTGGAATCGACTGCAGAGAGGCTTGAGAGAAGGAATTGATAGGAGTTAGTGATCTCTGTGAAACAGAGGGCAGTTCTTTTTATCTCAGTGTCACAGATTAGGAAATTGAGATCATGGATTGTGTCTTTTTCATTTAGTGTCTCCCAATCTAACACAGTTCCTGGCAGACACCCAATACATGGTAAATGGATAAATTCCATTTTTCAGCCAACACATCTTCAGCTGAGTGAATGAGTCAAGTAAAGAATCAGTAAATAAGTTAATAAGTTAAATGACTATTTTCTTGGTAAGGTCTGGTGACCTCTCATAGCATTATAGCTTCTCTTTTTAATTTATATGCTGTCCCCATCAAATGAAAAGCAGAAGTCCTACTTGGAATATTGTAATAGCCTTCTAACTGATCCTGCAGCCTCTGTTCGCTTGCCTAAAGTCTTAAAGCCTGATCAGCCTTGAAGTGGGGTCTCTCGACTTTTAGTTCAGTATTTTCTTGACCTCAGCTGATCTTCAGCTACTCAACTTTTCCCATCATTTCTCTCTCCCCAATTGAAATAATGATCTTTATTTACTCACCTCACACAGATGTTGGACAGATAGATTACTTAACGTGCAAAAATTGCTTGGAGGATGAGAAGTGCTGCTGCTGCTGCTGCTGCTGCTCAATATCTTGTCCAAGAGAAATTCTCTGCCTTTTAAAAGGAGCCACAGAATGGTCACTGATGTTTATTTGAATGCTCTGCATCTCACAGGTGGAATATTTATTTACCAATAAAGAAAAATATCTCCACAGAGAAGAGCTTCTTGAAGCTTATTCATCTGTTTTTAAAATTTATGACCAAATTACCACCATGGGATGTAGCTTGGGCAACTTGGTTAAAATAAATGTCTAGGACTAGGTCAACAAGTGTGTCATCTTATCCAGAGGTACTGATAATAAATATAACTTTGCCTTTTGTCAGACACATGTCACCTCAAATGCCACTGACATCAACCTTAATCATATACAGAACATAAGAGATGTATATATGATTCTTTACTTTCCAAAATACTTAGAACTTACAACATTTCACCTTGGCCAGAAGGGAACAATAGTTTCTCAGAGGCATCTTTTTTCATTTGTTTATTTCTATAATGAGTTGATTTTTATGCATATACCTCAGACAGTTCAATATTAAATAACAACAACAACAAAAAACAAATAAATATGTAAAATTTTCTTTTTTCTTTTTTTTAGTTTGGGGCTTGAGAAAGTTGTAAGAAAAGTTTAAATTACATTTAAATAAAGAGGAGAAAAAACTCTTAATTCATAGTATGTGAATGTAGAATTGATGCTGGTGGCTTGATAGTCCAGGTTTGATTTGTTGCTAGTCTTCAACAACTTGGGCTTTTAGCTTTGCTAAACCCTCTTTCTCAATGGACCTGGCTTCTGGCTCAAATGTTGCCCACAGAAAAGCAAAAGGCTTTCTGACATCAAGGTACCAGAGCTTTGGGAAATTCTCTAATTGTCATCTAATTGGCTGGGTAAGATATTGTTGCTAAAGATATATGAAATCAAAGAAGTGTCATTTTAAAATAAAAGAAGTTTGTATAGGGATATGGTGAAATGTATGGCAGAGTTCCATGAAGGTGATCCTATGGAGCAGAGAAGACCATTTTAGCATGTGACATAAGTGAAATGTCAGGACTAGGTGTGTTGGGCTGCAGAGCTATGATCTGTCTTCTAAACTCTGCCCCTGTGGCTGCTGATGCATTAGCCAGATGGATGGTTCTGGCTGATCAGGCCTCAGGAGCCATCTTTCTGAGATGATGAATGCTCTGTGTGTGTGTGTCTGGAATAACCCTTAGTGGACCTGATCATTCTGCACCTTTGTTCTGGCCTTTTCCCATTTGTGTGCCAGGGGCTTCTTTTTCCCACTGTTTCATTTCCCAAGGTTCCCCTGCCAGCCATGTGGTCCCTGGGCATGTCTATGTACTTTTCCAATTGCTCTGGACACTCTGACCTCTACTCCTTTTGCTGTCCAAAAGTGTTAACAGAGTGAACAATGGGTGGGTATAAGGTGCTGAACTAGGAGTTTAACATCTACCCTCCTCAAGACCCTATGTGATAGATACTATTTTCCCTTTTGATTGATGAAGAAACTGAAGCTTAGAGAGAAAAAGAACTTTGTCGACATTTCACAATAAGTTTTGGAGTAGCAGCATATATTTTTTCGCTTGCTATTTCTTGTTACTCTTGACCTTTCCACCAACTCCTGCAGTGTTTAGATTTCCTGGCATCATGGACATCCATGTCCTCAGGAAAGTGTTACAGGAACTGTTCAGGGGTCTCAGAGCATAGAAAAACTTGATACTCAGGACAAGGTGAAGCCCTTGCCCCAGTCCTTCCAAGCTAGATAGAGATTCTCTGGGTTGGTGTATTAGTCAGGGCTCCCCAGAGAGACAGAAACAACAGGACACAGAGAAAGATATAAGAGAAGATGTATTATAGGAATTGGTTCATGTGATTATGGAGGTTGAGAAGTTCCACAATCTGAATTTCGTAAGCTGGAGGGCCAGGAAAGCTGGTGGGTAGTTCCCATCCAAGCCCAGAGGCCTGAAAATCAGGAAAGCCAATGGTGTAAGTCCCAGTCTGAGTCCAAAGGCCCAACAACCAAGAGCTCTGATATCTAAGATGGCTGTCTTAGCTCAAGCAGAGAGTGAATTCAACCTTTTTGTTTTATTTAGGCCCTCAATAACTGGATGATGCCCACCTTCAGTGGTGAAGATGATCATCCTTATTCAGCCTACTGATACAAGGGCTAATCTCTTCCAAAGACACTCTCACAGACATCCAGAGACAATGTTTTACAAGATATTTGGGCGTCACTTAACCTAGTCCAGTTGACACACAAAATTAACCATCCCAGCTGTGATAGGAAGAGTTGGAGCAGGAGTGAAGGGAGAAGACATTGTGGGTCCAGGTGCAGAGCTTTTTGATCCTTTTTCCAGGGTGGGGTGAGTCCCTGAGAAGGTGAGACCTTTATTCTTAGATGAGGCAGAGTGTTCCCCACCCTACCCCACCTTGCCTCATGCTCCTACCCGTGCCCCGCCCCACAAGGGGAGGACCAGACCAGGAAACTCCTCAGGGAATAAGAAGGATGTTCCACAGAGACTATGTAGACTCATGGACTGAAACCCAGATGCAAAGGGGAGGGCTCAGTGCAAATGCTAGAGGGTACAGGCAATTATCAAGAACTTGCCATGCTGTGACATGGCATAACCCTCTCTCCCTCCCCTTAGGTACCAAAGTAGGAAACTACAACTGTAATTGACTCAGACCAAGTTTCTGCCTCCTGGTGGAATGGTGGCTCATTACAGAAATTAAGCTAAATTGGGGAACTGAAAAGCTTCTGTTCAGTATTTGTGGACTGGGACATGTACTCTCAAGTAGCATGGGACCCTGGGTTTTGTGGCTTCAAAATCTGCTCATTTCATTATATCAGGAGAAAGCAGCACTGCTAGCTCCAGACTTCGACATAGTCTGAAGCAACTGCTATCACTGAATTCAAGTCAAGCCAATCTGAGGTCAATTCCCCCACATCATTTCCATTCAATTTAATGAGATTTTAGTCAGTATTTTATTAAGGCAGACCACAAGGGACCTCTCTTAAAATATTTTCATTCTTAGGACACTCTGTATAAGTGAGGACAGTCTACACTGTGGGTTTGTGAGGCTTTGTCCTGGTTGAATTCCTCCAACCAGGGCCGAGCTGTCCCCTACTCTGGGGGTCACCCCTGCTTAGAGAGAAGCATTTTCTCAGTAGTTCATAATGCTCACTAAATTTCAGCCTGCCCATCTCCTACTCTGATCAAAGCACTGACTTTGGCTCTGAGTTACAAACCATATGCATAAAAAGAGAATTCAATAATGAATCTATTTTGTATAACATATCCTGAGAAATTATGCTCTCCAGAATTCAGCCCTCACAACAGTAACTCTAATATCCCCGGTGTCTGTGTGTGGCCGCAATAGAGACAAAATTCCTCTAGAGGGCACTCGCGGTTTCTCCATGAATCCAGAGCTCCCGGTAACGCCATTTAGCAGAAACGGCAGACTCTGCGTGGGACCAAAACGGATATATATAAATAGATGAGTGTGGACGTGCGATGTTTTTCATCAGCAAATAGTATCGCTTTGTCTTTTTCAGAATGGCATCGGTGAAAATCATGCACACATGGGAAAGTAAAATATGGAGAATTTCTTTTTGTTTCCTTTGTGAATAAACGAATACTGAAGCCTCACCTCTGGGGAGCTTGCTGTAGTTCACTGCTGTCATAATTATTAAAGGAGGGGGGGAAATTAAAGGATTTAACTGCTTAACTCTTCAGCAGTTGAGCTGTGGCCCTGGGGCCACGTCGGAAACTTCATGTTCTGGTGAGCTCTGTGGAAAAAATCCTCAGGAATGGCCGTTTGACCCCTTACTCGGCCATCTAAGGAAATGGGCTTTGGTTAGATTAGATGGACCATAACTGGCTTTTGAGTCGCTGAAGCAAATTCTGGGTACACATTTCTCCGTATTTTGAAAGGCATGTGTTTAACTTGTCAGCCACTGCCTGGGTGGGTGAATGGACCCACATGTTTCCCAAGCTCGGTCCCTCAGTGTCCATGGTGATAGGGAACCTGCTCAGCAGCTCCTCTCCTCCACCTTCTCGCCTTCTAGTCTGGGGGCAGGGAGAGGATACAAGAAGTGCTGGTCTGGGTGCTTTCAAGGTTTCTTTTCAACCCTTATGGTCTATGAGTCCATGAATTTGTGAATTCTGAAGTGAGGAGAACATAAACATGAGTGTGATTTCAACATTGTACGTGGTATAACTGTTTTCCCTGTCCTTAGTCATGTCCCACCCAAAGTCATTCCCCAGCAGCCTAAACAATCCTTTCAAAATATACGTGGGATCATGGTTTTCTTTTCTCATTAAAAGTCTTCAATGGCTCCACTTTGCCTTTATGAAAAAGCATAAACTCCTTAGCACACGCAATATTCGATGCTCTTTATTATCGGTCCTATAAACTCAGCTCTTCCTCCCGAATGACTTGCAGTTCTCTAACGTATTGCTCTTTCTTTCACTTCCCAGCCCAAGCTGTCCCTTCCACCTGGAACGTAGAGCCCCACCCCACCCCCCATGACAACTACACATTTTTTTGCGTGGCTGATGTTTTTCATATTTTAGGTTTCAACTTTAGTGCTTCTTCCTCAAAGAAGCCTTATCTGACTCTCAAAGACTGGGTTAGATGCCTCATTTTTATGTTACCTTAGCATTCTGTTCTATTCTTAAACCCTCAGAAACTGAAAGGGCTTCCACAACAATGCCTAGAAGTACTATTTAAATATTCAGCCCATCTAGAACAAAGTTCAGAAAGTCTTATTTACCTGAGAACCAGAACTGCCTACTCTCACACGCAGCCCAGACACTGAGAACTGGCACATCACACTTCCCCTTTCTTCATGAACATGGGTTTGTACTACTCTTCTCTTCATTAACATAACTTTATTTTCCCAGGAATCTCTTGTCCAGGCAAATGGATTAGTTGTTCATCACAGGAACTTCCCAAAAAGCTGCTCCCAACTCTTCAATGGAAAACAAACAACAGACGGTTTGCACCTAGGAGTCTTTGGATTCCTTGTCTCAAAATTCTCACCTTGCTATTTCCACCAACTCTGGACTGCTGTATCATGACCCATATCCAATCCTAACAGGCTCCCAGCTTTGGAAGACCCATCTCAAAATCAAACCTCTAACTCTCAATAAATTCTCACTGTACCTTACTCCCTCAGAAACACTGACAAAACTTCACAAGGGGGTGTTCTCTCTTCATGTGGTAAGCAATCAACTCAGCATTGTCTCATCAACAAATTGTGTTAGTAATGTTTGCAGAGTCAGCTTTTGACACACCTCTGTAATCAGGAGAGCTGGGTGTTTACCCCTGAAGAAAGCATAATGAATTTTACTGAGTTTCTGAAAAGCAGTTTGCCTGGATTTGGATGTTTGAGTTCTGAACCTAGAGCTACCCACAATGACTGGGGAAACAATAACTTGGTAAAGCAAAGGGTTCCATGATCTCTGTCACTTTTAGAAGCTTGCCCACCACTCACTCATTCATTCATTCACTACTCACCAGACCCATATCTTTTTTCCAATGATAGTAAAGGATATAAATTTATCCCAGTAGCTTTATGAGGGGGAATCTCTTAAAAATAAAAGTCAAGAAGTGCATCCAGGCCATAAGAGATCTGGAGGATTACTAAAGAGACATTTAGTCCATATCACACCATTTACGTGATTTCTAGGACCATATAGTCTTTGGGTTTAACTTCTCCTTTTATTTTTTTCTCATTTATTTTTATTTTTCAATTCCATTTGACATTCAATAGTATATTGGCTTCAGGTGTACAGCATAGTGATGAGACATTTATGTAACTTACAAAATCCTTATTTGGATATATCTGGTTCCCATCTGACACCATATGTAGTTATTACAATGTTATTGACTATATGTTCTGTGCTGCATTTTACATCCCTGTAACTATTTTGTGACTATGAATTTGTAATTCTTGATTTCTTTCCCTTTTTTGCCCACCCCTCCCACCCTCCTCCCATCACCCCAACAAATCTAGTACCCATCTGATGCCACCCATAGTTACTGCAACATTATTCACTATATTCCCATACTATACTCTATATCCTCCTATTACTTTGTAACCACCAAGCCAAACTTCCGAATCTCTTCCCCTTATTTCACCCCCTCCCCCAATCAGCTTCCCATCTGGCAACAAACCAAATATTTTCTATATCTATAAATCTGTTCCTGTTCTGATTATTTAGTTTCTTCTTTGGATTCCACCTATAAGGAAAGTTAACTTGCATCTGCCAGCCTCTGTTTGACACTCTACTCAGTGCAATACCCTCCATGTCTTTTGATTGGAGCTTTTAATCCATTTACATTGAAGGTAATTGTTGATGTGTACCTATTACCATTTTATTGTTCATAACTTTGCTTCCCACTCCCTCATCTTAAAGCACTCCCTCTAACATTCCTTGTAATACTGGCTTGTTAGTGATGAACTCCTTTAACTTTTTCTTGTCTGGGAAGCTCTTAATTTGCTTTTCTATTTTGAATCACAGTCTTGTTGTTTAGAGTAATCTTCATTGCAGGTCCTTGCTTTTTATCACATTGAATGTTTTCTGCTATAAAGTTTCTGTTCAGAAATCAGCTGACATTCTTATGGGAGCTCCATTATAAGCAATTAGGTGCTTTTCTCTTGCTGCTTTTGGATTCTCTCTTTGTCTTTAACCTTTGACATTTTAATTATAATGTATCTTGGTGTGGGCCTGTTGGGGTTTGTCTTGTTTGGGATTCTCTGTGTTTCCTGGGCTTGTATATCTGTTTCCTTCACTGGGTTAGGGAACCTTTCAGTCATTCATTGTTTTTTCAAATAGGTTCTCAATTTCTTGCTTCCTCTCTTCTCCTTCTGGTATTCCTATGATGCAAATTTTGTTACCCTTAATGTTGTTCCAGAGGCCCCTTAAACTATCTCATTTTTTTGGATTCTTATTTTCTTTTTGCTGTTCTGATGTTTTCTGCTACCTTGTCTTCCAATTGACTGATTCAGTCCTTCGCTCCATCTAGTCTGCTTGTGGTTCCTTCTATTGCTTTCTGTATTTCAGTTACTGTGTTCTTCATTTCTGACTTATTTTTTTAATGGTTTCTATGTCCTTCTTTATGCTTGCTATCTCTCTGTTGACATTTTCATTAAGTTCCTTGAGCATCCTTGTAATCATTGATTTGAGCTCTGTATCTGATAGGTTGCTTGCCTCCATCTTGTTTAGTTTTCTTCTGGAATTTTCTGCTGTTTTTTGTTTGAGACATATTTCTTTGTTTCCTCATTTTGGATACCTATCTATGTTTCTATGTATTAGGTAGGTCTGCTACATCTCCCAGTATGGCTGGATAGCCTTATGTAGTAGGAGCCCTGTGGGGCCCTGGCACTTTCTCCCTGGTCACCTGCACTGGGTGATTCTATAGATTCTGGTTTGATGCTAATGCTGTGCCTGGAGCTACCCAGCAAAAGTCTCAGAGCACACCAATGCCGGTCACCACCCACCCGGGGCTGGTAGGACGTAAATAGTTTTCTAAGATGTGGGCATGCTGCCTCCTCACAGTACAAAGTACCTCTGGTGTTGGTAGAGATGGGTGGGGTGGGGTGAGGTGCTAGTGAGTTAGCAGGATGAAGCAGGTGGAGCTCACCAGACCAATCAGGGAAGATGGCATCCACTAGCTGGCTGCAAGGGAAGAGGACACACCCAGGAAAAATACAACTGTCCTCCAGCCTTTGTTCTAAAGCCACACATTTCAGTCTGCCCCCTGTATGCCTCTAATGCTGTCCCTCTGTTGGAGCCCAGGGAAGTACCTGCAAGTGACTGAGTATGCATGGGCACTTTAAGAAGATGTTTGGGTTTCCTGCAGCCTTCTGTCCCAAACAGATAGTCAGAGTCACCACTGTTTTTCAGTCAGATGTTGTGGAGCTTCTCTTCCCAGCACCAGTGCCCCAGGATGCTCCTCTGGAGGCAAACTCCACAGCTGAGATGCCACTTCTGAGTCTCTACTGCCACTGGAGGTTTGGTTCCTTCCATGTCTGCACACCCACCACCACCACCACCACCACCAGTCTCGACATGGCTTTCTCTTTTTTGTATCTGTAGTTATAAAACTTCTGTTCAGCTAGACTTCAAATGGTTCTCCAGGTTGGTTGTTCAATAATTCAGTTGAAATTTTAATGTGTTCACGGAACAAAGCAGGCACAGTGTTTACTTACTCTGCCATCTTGGACCTCCTCCTGGTTTTATATTTTTTGCTGTGTCTGTTTCATTCTTCCTTCACTTCCTTTTAGTTTTGGGACAACTGCTAAGAGCTTGATGCTGCCATGATCCTTCTCAGGGATAACATAGAAAATTGTCCAACTCTGAGGGAGCCCCTGTGTTTAGCATGGAGTTGGAGCCTCGTGGAGGGTGTAGTTTGAAACTAGCTGAGCAAGGTATTGAGGTGATGGCCCTGATGAGCTAGGGAACATGTGCAGGCTCTCTGTAGATCCTTGGATGCTAGAGTGAAGGGATGAAGGAGAATGAGTCTGTGATAAGGATAAATCTGTGACCATTGTGATGACACCATGATACTCAAAATAGCCAGATGGGATATGCTGTGCTTTAGTGGGGACCCACAGGGACAGAGTAGGTAGGCCATGCCACAGTAGTTGCCAGAAGGGACTATAGGAAAAGTACTTGGCCATCATGAGGATATGGGGGCTTTCCCTGGCACTCCAGGGGGACTTTTTGGAGAAGGAAAATAGTCCTGGAGGAAATTGGATCTCTGAATCAAGTGAATATTTACTCAGGGGAGACTGAGTAAATCAGTCTTTGATCAAAAGGGCCTGGTTTAAATGAGAAGAGATTAAGTTATATTTTATTTGTAAGTTTAAGTTTCTTTTCTACAATCAACAGGAATGGGATTCAAGATTATGATATGATTGTTTAGAATGACAAAACAGCTTTCCTTTTTTGCATGTCTGAGTTATTGCATAAATTTTACTTTTATCATAATGTTAGGTTTGTTAAACTCAGATCCTTTCAGCAGGAAGTGTGTACTTAATTTATTTGTTTAATCAATATTTGTTGAACAAATGCTATTTATATTCTAGCTCTAGAGGTATAGCATGGAATGATACAGGCATGGTTCCTGCCCTAAGGAACTGGTTAATCTTTGGAACAGAGGTAAGGGCTGGTCATTCTGTCAGGATGCCAGATTTGTTACTGTTGTTCATTGCACTCTGTGGCCACTGAGGTACTTTCTGCCCACACTATATAAGAAGTTCGTACATTGTCTGTAGTTGGCAATTTGGGAAGGTGCTGAGTTAAAACTTTAATTTCTAAAAAAAACAAAAACAAACAAACAAAAATCTTCAATTTCTAACTCATTTTATTTCCTCAAAGTTTCCCAATATCTACTGCTTTCTAAATCATTACAACTGTATTTGTTGATAGATCTTTATTTTCCCAGCAAATATTTATTCTGCTGCATTTTATAGGCACTCTTTTAGTTGTCAGAGATACAGAGATAGATGAGACCCTTTCCTCTTCAGTTGATGACTATCAGGGGACATAAATAAATCAACAAACATGAAGATGAGAATGCAGCTAACTCTGCCTAAGTGGTGTGGTGGGGAGAAGACAGGTGTGTCTTTTATGTTGTGCAGAGGATGTACTGCACAAGGGTGCCAGGTCATGGGGAAGCAGAAATCTAGCCCACACTCTGTCACAAGGCTGTGTACACCTGGGTAAGGGCCACATTTTTATCCATATGAGGTGCCATTTGCTGATCAAATGCTGTGGCCCTCCATCCACTGGACTTTATTTATTCAGGATAGTTTGCCTGAAAGGTAACAGTCAGCGTAAGAACATGGAAGGAAGGAAGAAGGAAGAGAGGGAAAGAGGAAGGGAAAAAAGAAGGGGTAGAACAGAGCAAATACCAGCTGTGGGCTTCACAGCCTGCAGAAGTTTCAGGGGTCACGGCTGCTGGGTTAGGGGACAATGAGATAGGTTCATAGTCCAATGTTTTATGGGGATCATCAGGTATCCATGTACACTGAATCTACCCAAAGGGAGCAACTTTTAATTTGTACAAGAGTGCTGTAAACCTTACCAAGCAATCATGAGAGAAGAGGGAATGTATGAACTGAGTTTAAAAGACTGCATAGAAATTGACCTAAAGACAGAAGTGAAGTAGAGTTTTCTAGGCAGAGGGATCAGTGAGTGCAGATGCACTGGGAGGGAGAGATTAGGGTGTATTTGAGGAACAACAAAGAGTTTGTAAAAGAAACTGTGCAGGGAAATCTGGGATATTACAACACAAAGATGGACAGGGGTCACTTAGGAGCAGGTAGGTATGCTGAGAAGTTCACCATTTGTCCTGGAGCTGTGGGAAGCCTTGGAGAATTTTAAGAATTACCTCAAAAAATATATTTAGTGTGCATTAATTCTTCCTCAACAGGCAGCCCTCTCTACCCCACTGATTTCTCTGCTTTTTTGACCCTCATTTTCTTTCCTGCCTTGGTCACATACTTTGGGATTTAATTATAGTCTGCCTTGTTCACCATCTATCTATTTCCTGTGAACTCTTTCTTGCTCCTTATTTCTCACCAGATGTAAAGCTTTGCAACAGCAAGGACTGTGCTTTCTATTAGGTTGGTGCAAAAGTAATTTTAGTTTTGGATCATGAATTTTAAATTATTATAACTAGGTTTAAACACATCTTTATTAACCAAAAGAGAAACCATTACAATCAGCACATTTTTTGTCAATGACAAATAAGCTTGTTTACTCCTGTAGCATAAAAATTCATGCTTTGGGATTTGGTGAATTCTTGGAAAACATTTTCTGCATCCTGCTGGTTGTGGAAGTGTTTTCCCTGCAAAAAGTTGTTGAGATGCTTGAAGAAGTAGTAGTCAGGTGAATATGGCAGATGAAGCAAAACTTCATAGCCCAATTCATTCAACTTTTGAAATGTTGGTTGTGCAACATGCAGTTAGTTGGGTGTTGTCATAAAGAATTTGGCCCTTTCTGTTGACCAATGCTGGCTGCAGGCATTGCAGTTTTTGGTGCATCTCATCAAGTTGCTGAGCATATTTCTTAGATGTAATGGTTTCTCTGGGATTCAGAAAGCTGTAGTGGATCAGACCAGCAGCAGACCACCAAACAGTGACCATAACTTTTTTTAGGTGCAAGTTTGACATTGGGAAGTGCTTTGGAGGTTTTTCTCAGTCCAACCATTGAGCTGGTCATCATTGGTTGTTGTATAATATCCACTTTTCATCATTCATCACAATCTGATCATTGTTGTTGCATAGAATAAGAGAAGACAACACTTCAAAATGGCGAATATTTCATTTTCGGTCAGCTCACAAGACACCCAGTTATCAAGTTTTTTCACCTTTCCATTTTGCTTAAAGTGCTGAATGACCATAGAATGGTCGACATTGAGTTCTTCAACAACTTTTTTGCAGTTGTAAGAGGATCAGCTTCGATGATTGCTCTCTATTGGTCATTGTCAACTTCCAATGGCTGGCCACTATGCTCCTCATCTTTAAAGCTCTTGTCTTCTTTGGAAAACTTTGTGAACAACCACTGCACTATATGTTTGTTAGCAGTTCCTGGGCCAAATGTGTTGTTGATGTTGTGAGTTGTCTCCACTGCTTTATGACCCGTTTTGAACTCCAATAAGAAAATCACTTGAATTTGCTTTTTTGTCTAACACCATAGTCTAAAATAAATACAAAATAAGCAGCAAGTAATATCATTAGCTTAAAAAAAGTGTATTAAAATGATATATAACATAACCACACTTATTTAAGAATGTATTCCACTATCAAATGGCAAATTTCAACAATGCAAAAACTGCAATTATGTTTGTATCAACCTCAAAAAAAAAATCTCTCTTGTAGAGAATGGTACATGTACCATCTGTGGTAAGTGGGGTGATTTTAAATAGAATGCTAACAAATACTTGTCTTTTAACGTATTTATTTTAGAGTATTATAAGTTTCAAAAATATCTTTAATATATTTATTTTAATGTATAACATGAAAAAAGTACCACAGACACACCAAATCTATTATTTCACTGATATGTCTATTTAAGATGGGGGGGGGGAGGTTTAAGTTAAAGAATTAGCTAATTATAAAAAAAAAAAGTGGCTCACAGATACAGGAAAAATTGCAAAGGTGGTGTGCAAATGATGTATATTTGAGATCTAGCCTTGGCTTAAACATGCCAGTAAGGGCTTAACAAATAGCTACTAGAAAATTGACTTGATTTTATCACTTTTAATGGTCACCACAACTCTGTGACACCAACCACTAGTACTTTTATCGTCCCCATTTTACAGATGGGAAAAGAGGAACTAAGTAACTTCCCCTAGTGTGACAAAGAGTAACTGGAGAAGCCAGGGTTTGACCAGGCTATAAGACGTCAGAACCACTGTTCTTAGCCATTATGACAGATTGCCTCCTCATCAGACAAACTGGATGGGTTCCTGAGCACAAGTAAGTCTCCCAGACCCACCCTTAGGGAGCCCTGGAGTGGGGAGGAGCTAATTCCTGCATAAGCCTGTGATCTAAAAACTCACTGGAATTTGGGCATCTGTGTTAATGTGACCTCTAACTGTTTCCTCAGCCTGGGGACTCTGTTTTTGGATTTATAGTACATTTGCTCAGGACCTGGTTCTATGCATAGAACTCAATCAAAGCATCTATTTTTAGTAATATGAATGATTGTCTTGGGAGTGCTTTTCTTCAGTCACGTTTCTAGAGATGAGAACATGGAAACCTGTTTATCAAACCGTGCCTTCTTTGGCCTCTGGAGAGCCTGGCCTCTCCAGTGACCTTGCCTGAGGTCTACAGGGCACTGGAAAAAGATCAGGGAGTGGATAATGGTCCCCTGGTACTGAGCCATTGACTGGGGTCACTGGCTACTTTCCAGAAAATCCCAAGACCCTGGGAATGGGCAAAGCAATGACCAGACATAGTTCATATGTACAGAGCACCAGAATGACTACCCTGATGCTTAAAGGTTACTTTTACAGAATCCCATAAGAATAACCACAAATCAGCAAGCCCCTTCTCTTCCACCATGGAAAATCAATTTACCTATGTCCTTGATAATGAGATGTTATATCTTTTTTCTGTCATTCTATGTAGGATTATTTTTAATATGTTTGGGATTTTCAAAAAATGTTACTTTTACCATTTATGTATGATGCTAAAAATTTATAATGCATGGATTTGAAAAAACAAACCATGGAAGAAATATAGTAAAATGCTAACATGTCTGTAAGTGATGCAATTATAGGTTATTTTATTTTTCTTCTCTATTCTTTTCAGTAAGCATGTTCTGCTTTTATAATATGAAAGGAAGTGAATTTTATTTATATGTGTGGGGCATTTTCTTTAAGTTTAAGGTTAGTTGTCTCTTTCCATGAAGTTGTATTCTATCTAGTGCAGATGACTTGTATTTCAAGTAGTCATGATATTTTTTGTTTGTATTTCATTTTACTCTCTGAATTTCCTCCATGAAGAATCTGTCCAACTGAAAAGACAGTAGATTAATGACCAAAAATACAGATCCAGCCAACTTCTCATCTGAGAGTTGAATGGAAAGAGCTTTGGACTGGTAGACTGGAGGGTGAGTTCTAGCTCCACCAAACATGGAGCTCCTCAGTCTCCTCATGTAGTTGTCTACCACCCCTTCCAGGACTAAGCTTTAGTGCATCTGTAGTGCATTATGGAAGTCAGTGGGGTGAAAGGGGCATCAATTATCCTACACTTGACTTTATTGGCCTATTCTGATTTAATTACCTGAAAATTCTGGTAGTTCAAAATAAGTATTAGAATGGCTTTTCCTACTGCAGAGTAAAGGCAGAAAACTCAAGTATTGCCAGTCTTGCAAGGTTTCCTGGAATTGATATTTGAAGTGACGTTTTCAAGGTAGTGAAGGGCATAGGTGAAATATGGAGAAAGGAGGACATGGGAATTATGGATGAAAAAGTAGAAGGAGCAACAAGCCCATCATGGGTGGATGATGTGTGGGGGACAAAAAGAAAAATTACAAAAAAAGAAACCTGAAATGTCTCCAGCTGTGGAAAGCACAAAGTTGTGGGTGTCTATTGTTTTATGCATGGTGCCCAGCAGTAGCCACCCAATAACAGTTTCTATATATTCTGTGACAGTTAAAAAATAAATTGTTTTTTCTTTAATTCAGTTATAAGTTTAAAGTAAATGTTGATATTTTTCAAGATATAAAACAAATCACTCATCAAAAATGCATTTCAACAAAACCAAACAGTTCAGTGCTTTAGATTTATAGAAGTTTCTCCTAATTGGATAAAAAGATGAGGTCTGTGCTTTTTCATTTGTCTGATTAATTATTGCTCTGAAACTCTTGAAAATAGACACAGTCTGTAAGTAGTATCTGTTGCTTAATCAAGGACAGATGTTTTTAGAAATCTTTTAAATAGGCCTGGAGAGTTACTGTTAAGTGAAGTGAATCATGGAACTGTATGTTTGAAAAGTGACTGCACCATGTCAACTAAAAAGCAATTTTTGCTAATGTTCAAGTTATGGTCACTGCCCTTGTGGTTTGTCCTAAATTCACCAGCATCAAGAATTAATACCAAGATAATAGTGGTAAATGCCACAAAATAGTAGTAAAAGTAGTAAACTTTTCCCTACCTGTGCTTTCCTCTCTGGTCCCTGATGTGTCCAAGTTCTGTTCCCAAGTTCATCTCCTAAATATCTCTCTGGCTGTTTCCTTTATTCTGTTTCTACCACCATTATCTAACTAAGGCAATTGTATCAATTGGACCTGGTGTGATAGCTGTAGTTGACATGGCTCTGACTCCTGGTGACCCTATGAATGAGCAATGTCCACAATATCCTGTCCTCAACAACTCTGCTAGCATCTGTAGATACATGCCTGTGGCTTCTTTTATGGAGTCAATTCATCTCATATTTGGTCTTCATCTTTCCCTGATGCCTTCTATTCTTTCCCAGCATTATTGTCTTTTCCTAAGAACCCTGATTTCTCATTATGTGCTCAAACTAAGACAGCTTCAGTTTGTCACTTTTGCCTCCAGTGATGTTTCAGGCCTAATTTGCCCTAGGACCCACTTGTTCATCTTTCTGGCAGTCCAGGGTATGAGCAGAGCTCTCTTCTAATACCATATTTCAAGTGAATTGATTTTTTTCCTATTAGCCTTCATTGTCCAACTTTTGCCTCTGTGCAAAACTAAGTTTACCCTAGATGGTTCGAAAACAGACTTTAATGGGGAGACTATTTTAAGGGTGTGGTCAGGGCTAAGGTAACAAACAAGGAAAGGAGAGAGAGATGCTCAGAGAACAGGAATATCTGAACATTATTACCACTCCTTGGCTAAGGGACAGTGGAGGACAGTGAGGGAAGAGGCTGCTGTGTCAAGAAGGAATATGGAAGAGAGCTGTGGCAGGGTAGTTTCCCAGCCTCCAGAACTGTGAGAATCAAGTTCCTATTGTTTATAAGCCAAGTAGAACCTTAATGCTCACTTTTGTGTTGTATATAGTTCTACAGTTTTGCCAAATGTAGAAGTCATGTATTCATCACTATAGTACCCTACAGAAGTTTCATTGCCCTAAAAATTCCTCATGTTTCCTTTTTATTCCTCCCTTTCTCCCTCTGAACTCCCAGCCATCACTGACATTTTTACTATCTCCTTTGTTTTGCCTTTCCCAGAACATCATATAGTAAGATTCATACAGTATGCAGCCTTTTCAGATTGGCTTCTTTCACTTAAGGTTTTTTCCATGTCTTTTCATGACTTGCTATCTGATTTCTTTTTATAATATTCTATTGTATGGGTACACTATAGTTTGTTTATCCATTCACATATATTGAAGGATATCTTGGTTGCTTCCCAATTTGGATAATTATGGGAAAAGCTGCTATAAAAATAAACTTAATTTACAACAAAATGAATGGACCTAGAGATCATCATGCTAAGTGAAATAAGCCAGACCAAAAAAAAAAACCCAAAAACTATATGACTTCACTCATATGTGGAACAAACAAAGAAAAAACAAACAAACAAAATACCAATGGACATAATCAATAGTTTAACATTTGTTTGGAGACAAGTGGGGAGGGGATGGGAGAAAGGGGAGTGAGTGGGAGAGGAGGGAGGGGGAGCTAAATATATGGTGTTGGAATGAGAACTCACACTGGGTGGTGAACATATTATACTACATGTTGACAATGCATTGTAGAATTGTACACCTGGAACCTATGTAATTCTTGCTAACTAATGTCACCCCAATAAGCCTAACAATAAAAAAAAATATTTCTCTTAATTATTAAATAAATAAATAAAAGCAATCATGAGTCCTTAGAAAATAAAAAAATAAAAATAAATTTAATAAAATAATAGTTTATAATAAACATTATCTTGGTAGTAATGTATTGAAATTGATCTTCTAATTTTCCTAAATCTTTCTGAGTATGTCAGATTAAACAAGGTGTCCTTCAGTGAAAACATTTTGTATAATTAATATAATTTGTATAATTAGCAGTTGACATATTTAAGTCTTGAGAAAGTCTTTTTAGAAGATGTCACAACTACTGAGAAAGTGAATGACTAATACCTGGGTACAATCTTTATGCAAGTCGGATGGTTTTTAACTTGTTGCATTTAAGAAAATTGCAATAGGATTTAATTGGGTTTTCAGTTGATAAGACTTTTAAATTTAACTTTGATAAATGCTTACTCTGTGATTTCAGCATTTACCTCAGAAGAAGTTCAAATCATTGAATGACATTGCTCTAACCAAATTCTTTCTATTTCCATTAACTTACATTTAAGGGCAGAATTTCTCAGTACATACATCTGTATTATGAGCAAACAAGAAAATAAAAGGAATAAACTAGGGCAAAAAAATTCTTATGAGTTTTTAAAATGTATTTTATTCTAGTTCATCTACTTGTCAAAAGTTCATTTGGAACATGCCTCTCTGTATCTGTCTCCCTACCTCTCTCTCTCTGTCTCTCACTCTTTCTCCATGTCCCCTGATATGCTAACAATTTGGGCATATCAGGCTTCTGTGCAACCATGCCCTTATGTTTTATAGGAACCTGGTTGTCTAGCAAACAAGATCTTCTCCTAGACCAGGGCTACTCAAAGAAACAGCATCATCATCACTTGGGGGCCTATTCAAAATACAAGTTTTGGGGGCTCCTTCCCAGGTCTTCTGACTCAGGATTTCCAGGAGTGGTGCCCTGTCATTTGTGCTAACTAGAACTTCAGGTGATTCTGAAGCATGCTAAAGTTTGAGAAAACTATACGAAATGCCACTTTGTGTCTTTGAGAGCTTAATCATTTCTCTGAGGATTTGGCTTAACTGGAATAGCTACCTATGTCTTGTTTCCAAGCTATATCTTGATGTCCATACCTTCAAAATGATCTTTGTCTCCAGGGTGTATCATATTTGAGACCCTTTTACTGGCTGGAAGGACTGGGAATGAACCCAGCTAGTTCTGGATTCTGGGTTGGCTTGGTGGCTCTGCTTCTCACTGCAAACCAGTGGATCTGCTCAGGAGGTTCTGCTCCACATGGTTCACGTCTCCCATGGACCAGTGGGCAAGCCAGGGCATGTTCTTCTCATCAAAATGGTAGAGATAGGGCAAGTGAAAATATGTGATGTTTCTTAAGTCCTAGGCTTGGAATTGGCACTTCTGCTTGCATGCTACTGGCTAAAGCAAGTCACATGGGCAAGCTCAAAGCCAAAGGATACATGTGATGAAATCATGACAAGAGCATGAATGCAGGGAAGAGTAAAGAATTGAGAACAATGCTTCAAAATGACTTCCCCTCCAGCATAAAAATAGGAATTTCTTCTGTGTTGTCATAACTTTAAAAACTTACCCTCCCAGAACATTCGTGCCATTGTTTTTGGTTTCTTTCTATCACCAATTAGACTAAGTTCCAGAAGAGTGGAGATAATACCACCATTGTGCCTCCAGAGCTGAATCAATGCCTGGTAGACTCTCAATGCTTGTCAAACAAGCAAATTACTAGATAAATGAATGAGTCTTTTCCAAATTGGCAGCTTGTCAAGTTAGTCTGTAGAGACTAGGCATTAAGTGCTGTAGAACCTTGGATATTGAATTTGAACCTTCCAGATTTTCATCAGTATGTTTTCGTAGGAAAATAAAAGCTCGCCTTTGCATTTGAACTTCATAGGAGGAAAGTGATGCTTAGCATGTGGAAGATACCATTAATTGAAAAAGTAATAAAAGAAAAACAAAATGAAACCAGAAAGAAATTGTTGAGAGGGAAGAAGTGATGAAATACCTGCGTGGGTTGTTATGCTACTTTCTCTTTCTCTAAACTCATTCTTTAAAAAGGGATAAGCAAAAGAGTTCTAAGTAGCTGTCTCAGGGGTACTCAGCCTGTCACTATTTTGTAATCAGAGCCAAGAATCAATTGGGGCGGGGGATAGCAGTACAGTAACACTTGCATGTGAGATCTTGTTGGCAGGCTGTGTAACAACCTTGGTGAGCTGCATGGGATGGTCTGATATCTGTTGAAACTGTTCACACCATTCTTTAGTCTGCACACACAGCCTAGCTGTTGCTGCAAATAACAGCACTAATATTTCCTCCTTCATAACCTACTCTTCTCTGCTCTACTCTTGGAATTTTATTGCTATAAATTGTTGCAATTCTTGAGGCTGAAAGGAGACAGAAATATTCACATTCTATCTGATTTCAAAATTGCTGAAAATCAGAAGATTTCCTCTAGCAGAACAGCCCAAGCCCTCTCTATTTTTCAATATAAGCCTTTTTCTTTGGTTGTCTCATGGTTTCACTCATGTTGTGTCCTTACCAGTCTGCCCTCTTCTTCCACATTTCACAGACTTCTCCCATCCAGGCTTCACATGGGAAAACTTTATAAAGAACACAGGCAAGGGGGTGATCCTAACGTGAATTCATTTTTCAGCTATGCTACTTACTAGCTGTATCACTTAGATGGGTTTGTTAATCTCTCTGAGCTCCATTGTTTTCATTTTTAACTGGGCAGAGTTAATAAATGAAATTTATTAAATTTAATAAATTTTATTTTTTATTTTTCTCATATGTGGGTAGAACCTTGGCTGGGAATCGAACCCAGACCGTAGCATTGACAGCGCCAGCGCCGAAGCCGTAAGCCACTACACCACCAGGGAACTCCTATTGTGAGGTTTAGACATAGAGAGTTCTCAGTGTACAACTTTTACAAAAAGAGACCCATTCAAAGATTTCACCTTTACTTTCTTGAAGCTTCTGAGTCAGAATTTACCATCTTGTATCATCTTCTGTTATTCTATAAATTTCTTCTTGCCTATCCCACCAGATTAAATTTCCTATGAGTAGGAATCATTAATTGTATTTCTTTTGTATTTCTTTTAGTACTTGGTGTATAGTATGGGTTGATTTATTATATAATGTGACAGGGTTAAATATCTGTTATAAAAAACCACCTATTTTAAATGTTGTATACCATGTTCTGTTTTGTATAGTGTCCAGGTGTTTGAGGATACAGGATAAAGTTTCAAGGGTTTCTTTCAGGATTCATTACATTGACATGTGACATCAAGGTTTAAAAGACATTTAAGGATCCTGGGTTTCTGATACTTAAAGTTCATTTATTCGACACATTTTTATTTAGCCTACTGCATGCCAGGCTGGCTGTTCTATGTTATGACCCGATGAACAAGAGAAAAAAACAATCAAACAAATATGCAAAATTCACTCTGACTGCATGGAATTTAAATTCAAGTGGGTTTTTGTATTGGAAAAGAGCATAGCATTTTTTAGGTTTTTATTGAGAAGGAAGCACAGAAAGATTCAGTTTCCTAAAGAAAGACTTCAAATCTAGGTTTATGTGACCAAAAAGGCTTTCTTAGCACCATATTATTAAATATATTGTCCTTCCAAGGACAGTAATGGAGAATAGAAGAGGGGTACAGGAGGCAAAGGAAGAATGAAATATAAAACCTTGAGTACACTGTTGGTGGGAATGTAAAATGGTGAAGTTGCTGTGGAAAACAGTATGGTGGTCCCTCAAAAAAATTAAACATAGAATTAGCGTGTGATTCAGCAATTCCACTTCTCGATATATACCCAAATAAATTGAAATCAGGGACTTGAACAGATATTTGTACACAAATGTTCATAGCAGCATTATTCACAATAGCTAAAAGACAGAAGCAAATCAAATGTCCACTGATGGTTGAATGGATAAACAAAATGTGTTCTATACCTACAATGGAATATTATTCAGCCTTAAAAAGGAAGGAAACTAGATACATGTTAATCCATGGATGAACCTTAAGGACACTATGTTGAGTGAAATAAGCCAGTCACAAAACAACAAATACTATATGATTCCACTTATATGTGTTATTTAGAATAGTCAAATTCATATAAAAAGAAAGTAGAGTGGTGGTTTGCCAAGGACTAGGGGTGCAGGTGTGTAGGGAGAGAGGAATGAGGAGTTATTATTTGATGGGTACAGAGTTTAAGTTGAAGAAGATAGAAAGTGTTCTGGAGATAAAAGGTGGTGGTGGTTGCACAGCAATGTGAAATGTACTTAAGGCCACAGAACTATACACTTAAAAATGGTTAAGATATAAATTTTATACTATGTTTATTTTACCACAGTTTAAAAAAAAAGAAAAAGGAAATCCTAAAGAGCCCTGGGACATGTGACCTTGAGACTTAAGAATTATGAGACAATGTACAAACCTGGGGCATAGCCTGAGAAGATGCAGTTTGAACTCTGGTGGTTGGTGTCACTCAATTTGAAGAAATTCTTTGTCTCTTGGTCTATGCCCATTCACAAATGATTCTCTTTTCCTCCTGGATTTCACTGCAGGTGGAACCAGCTCAGGACCTGCCAACTCTTATGCTCTACAGTCTTAACTGTTCAGGAGTGGTGAGGTGGCAGAGTGGGGTGGGTGATGAGAATCTGTTAATCTAAGGCAGTGACCTTTTTCTGCTACCCAAATGTGGAAGCAGAGCACTTACACAGGTTGTCATGACCCTGCTTGGGATAAGGTCTGTCAGCAAGAAAATAAGCAGACGTGCTGAGGGAGGAGACAAGGTTTCTGTGAAAGTTTGGGCCCTCAGCCTTCCCTAGCACTCCACACAGGGGGGTTACAACCTACTGTGCATTTTAGGCAGTTACCATGGCTTCAAAGATGACTGGAGTTTGAATCTCCTCAGTTTTCCCTCAAGATCAAATGGGTTTTGTGGGGTTTAGAATGAAGTGCTTGGGGTGAACTGACTCTTTGAAATACATGACCAGAACTGAGTTTTGACTGGACTGCTTGTTCCATAGAAAAGGTGGCCTCCACTTGGGTTGCGTTTCAGGAGGGCTTTTGTGGGAGCCAAGCTCTAGACCTTACCCTCTAAACTAAAAAGATTGCTTGACAACAGATTGATATACTCTGAGATTAAAAGATATTTTTACTGCCACAGCAGCTTTTCCCAGGTTGATACATATTTTATTTAACCAACCCTTCCCCTGCATTCCCTAAGTGATTTACAAATGTTAAATCTTATAATACTCCTAACAACCTCATGAGGTATCTGTTCCATTGTATAATTGGGAAAGCTGAGGCACCGAGAGGATAACTAATTTCCTGAAGTTGACTCAGCTTCTAAGAGTTGGAGCCAGGCAATGTATTGTGTCAAATGTGTTCTCTAACAAATATGCTCTACTGCCCTTCCACATGGACTACCAGATACAATAAGGATCAAAGACATGGAAAGTCCAGCAAAAGTTCTGTAACTCTGTCTTTAAAAGCTGCAATTTTTGGTGCTGACATGCGGCTTTGAAATACAGTCACAACTTGAGCACTGAAGGCTCACTTTTCTGTGGTTTAATATACTCTAAGTCAGTGGTGTCTAACCTTTAGGTTTCCTTGGGCCACACTGGAAGCAGAATTGTTTTGGGCAACACATAAAATACAGTAACACCAATGATAGCTGGTGAGCTAAAAAAGGGTTGCAAAAAAATCTCATAATGTTTCAAGAATTTGTGGTGGGCCACATTTAAAGCTGTCCTGGGCCACAGGTTGGACGTGCCTGATCTAAGCCCCCCTTCTGAGAAAATGGGGCTAGCACATTCTAATTTGGTCACTCCTTAAGGGGGAGCAAACACCTAAGCATCTTGGAGCTGGGAGATTGTATCTGTAGGGATGCACAGTGTGGAAACTAGCTCAGACTTGACCCAGGTGACAAATACATGATTAATGCTCATTAAAAGGATTAACTGCTCAAAGGAATTTCTCCATTTCTTGCAGGAGCATAATAATATGATAGAAAAAACACAAGTTTTATACAGAGAAGCCCAACTCTGTGACCTTGATCTCACTTTACCTCTCCAAGCCTGGTTTCCTTGTTACAGAATGGAGCTGATAACACCTTCTCATAGGATATATGTACAGACTGAATGAGATAATAGATGGCTGATCTGATAATCAGATCATCAACTGGGAGAGGTGACAATTCCAGGGGACGTGCAATATGGGAATCTGGAGATGTGCTCTGGGATGGGAACATTCCAATAAAAGCAGTAGATCAGTCTCTTAGCTGGGAGTTACAGTAGAAAGGAGCTAGCCACTTCTAGGTTCAATTCTTAGTTCTGTCACTTACTAATGGTATTACTTTAGAAAACAACCTAGGAGTTCCCCGATGGTGTAGTGGCTTAAGGCTTCGGCGCTTGCGCTGTCAGTGTTGCGGCCTAGGTTCGATTCCCAGCCAGGGAGCTACCCACATACCAAAAAGCAAAAAAAAAGAAAGAAAACAACCTAAACTTTCCAAATTCAGTTTTCTCATTAATGAAATTGGCATATTAACACATGTCTCTTAGAACTGTCAAAATTTTATTAAATAACCAATGTAGAGGGTGTTAAAGATGCTAGTCCCCCCCACTCAACACACAGAGTAGAGTCTGTATCTGTAAAACAGCAGTAATAATACCTATTTCCAAAGGTTTAGAGCATAAAAACAACATTCCAGTGTTCACTGTACCTATCATGGCTATTATTTTTAGCCATAAACCTGATTGAATCATTTATAATTGCAGAAGGAGTGAAGTGGACCACAGTGACTGGACCTCAACAGAGAGTCTAATAGTCAAACAATGGGGAGATTTCTCCAATTTCCCTTTTAGCAAGATGATTTCTCTATGTCATTGGCATATGCTTATTTGTACTGGGACTTGGAGCCCCAGATTTTGAGGAGGATAGAGCCAACGAAGTCTCTCTTCCCTTCTCTCCCATCTTTCTCTTTGTAAAATAACTTCTTGATATCATCCTCCAGTTTTTACCCAACAGTGTAGGCACTTTTGTTCCATTAATACAAGGATCTCTAGTGGGTCCATGAATGGGCTTAAAATGGGATGCATGGACCCCTGAAATTATTTTACATTTCTCCCGTTAGAGGGTCTACAGCATTCATGAAGCTCTTTGACCTTCCCTCCCTCATGAAGGTTAAGAAATGCTGTTCTGAAAGAAGATGGATGCAGAAATGTTACTCCACTTGGGACCTAAACACAATTTATTTCTGCAAAATGATGGGAGGCAAACTTCATTGGAACTTTTCCCACTTTCTTTAACACAGAAGTTGTAGCAGTAAAAAACATAAATCTTTTGTGCAGGTCCTTCTCCCAAGTATTTACGTTTGCTCTCAGGGGAGGAACTCCTGTGTTTTTTTGGCCCAGTGGACTCCCATCTCTGGATCTGCCCACAGAGCAAGTAAACTTGCCTTTTCTAGAAGATCTTTGTTCTTAACACCTTTAACTCAGTGATGAATGTTGTCTTTAAAAGTCGACAGCCAAGCAGAAGCCCTCCTTAACTAAGTCATTGAGCCTTTCTACCTCTGTGCAGTGGTGACTGGTTTAGGTGGCTCTGGATGATGCTATGAGCTTCCCTTACTACTGCAAACAGCCTTGCCCAACATGCATCAGCAACAGATGCCAGAAATCAGCTCCAGATGCCAGAAATTTAAAGAGACTTTTTCTTATTAAGCTTCTAGAGGGTCCTAATTTGTGGCCTTTCAAAGTAATTTGGCCCCAAATAGGCACCATAGACTGATTGGCTGTCTTTGGAATTTGTTTCCCATAAATCCAGCTCAGCTTAGGTGAACCTCAACTTGGACTGGAAAGAGAATTTGTTTAGCTATTCTGAACTGTAGGCACTAAGTTGGGCCATATTGTCACTTTTCTTTGGTAATGTAAACAGACTCACAGACTGCTCAGCTCTTGTCAGTAATGGTAATTGGTCAAGTCTGCTTGCTGAGCTATAACTCAGAAGGAAAAAGTCTGATAATTTAGTCTGAGCTTCACCTTTCATGAGCCATCAGTTTATACATCACCCATGACATGAAAACAACCTCATTCCCACAGAGTTAACCCCAGAAGGCTTCTCCTGGTGTTAAGTTCTTAAAAATAGCATCTGTGCTTAAGACATTAGTCTTCAAAATTTTACACAAGTGCCAGTGATTCTACTAAATCAGCCTTGTAGGATAATTCCTTAGGGCTCCTCCTGTGTATTTAGGCAGAGTGAACCTTCAGGAAAGTAATATTTTATTGCTCAATATAGCCTACAATATGTACTATAACTTGAACACTGGTCAACAACCTGCTTGTTGTTTACAACAGTAATCATTCAACCCATATTTATTGAACATCTACTTTGTGCCAGACATGGTATCAGACACTGGAGCTAAAGCAGAGAAGAGGATGGGCAAGACTTTTCATCTCTTGAAACTTGTATTTATATGGAGAAGATAGACCAAATAGATCAATAAAATAATTATGGATAGATATTAGGACTATAAAGGAACTAGCTAGAATAATGCAGATGACAATGGTCATGGAAACAGTCTCAGACAAGACATTTCAGCTGACTCCAGAGGATGAGAAGGGGCCGGGTGGGCCAGAGGGGAGAAGTGAGCAGCTAAAGGCCATTCCTCATCTCAGTATCATTGGACAACAATTGCTATGGCTTCTTTTACTACCAGATTATTAGAGATCTGAAATTTGTTTCTCACTTAAAATATTGCTTGAAACTAGCTAGCTGTAATGTTTGGAGTAATTGAGCAGTTCTAGAGATGAATGACCTCTCAAAGACCCCCCATTGGAGCCCAGTGGATGTTGTTCTGTCTGCAGGAAGAGTGAACCTAGATCACCCCCTGCCTGGGTCACTGCAACCTTATGAGAATACCAAGAATGAACTTTGTTGATCCACAAGCTCCCAGTGGAGAAATTACTTCCTAGTTGTAAATTAGTCACCAGGGGAAATTGGTTTTCCTTACAGAGGTCAGGCATGCTATTTAGTACTATGATTCCCAACTTAGAAAGAATTGGGGTGCTCTAATGTCATTTATTAGAGTTCATGACTATCTCATCCTCTGAAAGTGCTAGGATGCTTGTGCTTGTTTTAAACATTTAACTAGGTTTAAAATTCATTTCACTTTGAGAGATTTTGAGAAACTGATGAAATGCCTGGTGTTGCAAACCTGTTACTAGGAATTGAATAATACAGTGATTCATTCGGGATCCTAATAACTAGAAAGAACTAGTTTCTTAAGATGCTATATACCTTAAGAAGTGAGGTAATCTGATTATTTGAAACAAGACAAAGTCTAAAGGAAAAAGAAGTAGGAGGCTTATATTTGCATATTTGGGTAAAATGGTGGGTGGTTTGCCTTACCTTTGAGAAATACAGACAGTTCTTGCGTTTACCACAGCTACACATGAATAATTCCCAGAGCTGCTGCTCTCCAGTGGTGGTGATGGTTACACTGGAGCCCCCATTCCTCCTTCCATGGACCTAGATATGCTGAGATTTCCTCTTCCACTTCTGTTTGGAAGTCTGTCACATCATTTCTGCAAAGATGCTCTGTGAAATTGTTCACTTACTCTCTGTTATGGGTTGAATTGTGTCCCCTGAAAAAGATGTTGAAGTTTTGGATAAAAGGGGGGTTTCTATGGAAAGTAACCTCACAGAGTGACATGATCATAAATTTCTAACTGGGCAGGTCTTTGTAGGTAGTCATGCCCCCAGGCCTATAACTTCTTCAGTGAAAGATTTTTGAAGCAAGCCCTATTGTTCTGGTACACCTAGGTTAACTCACATTTGAAATGCTAGAAGGTATAATCGTCCTCAAAATAGCATATAATCTTGTTAACTATCCTGTAATCCAATCCCTATCCTACTTTCTTTAATGTTCATGTAATCTTTAAATTCCCTCCTTAATTGCAAATGCTTAAAATTTACTACAAACTGTTATTCTCTGGAACATTTTAGATCTTGCTTCTTGGCAATTGTCATTAGTTTTGGCTCAAATAAAGTCATAAAAATTCTCTACAGGTCTGGACACTACTTGATAGAGTCCTAACTCCCAATACATGTGAAATTGACCTTATTTGAAAATAGGGTCTTTGCAACTGATCCATTAACATAAGGTCATTAGGTTAAACCTTAATGCAATGTGACTGTGTCTTTATAAGAAGGGAAAATTTGGACAGAGACAGATGTGCATAGAGGGAAGACAATGTCAATACACAGGGAAAATGTCATCTACAACCCTGGGAATGCCTGACACTCCCAGAGACTAGCTGGGAGGCATGGAACAGATTCTCTCTCACAGTCCTCAGAAGGAACCAACACTGCTGACACCTAAATTTGGACTTACAGGCTTCAGAACTCTGAAATAATAGATTGCTGTTTAAGCTAGCCAGTATCCTTAGTGTTGAAAATAGGGTTCTGAAGTCACAAAGAAAGATATTCAGAAGGAACCGGAATTTTCTCAGCAAGGCAATTTTACTTCTGCAGAAGGGAGTGCTGCAGCCTGTGGCTAGCAAGTACCTGGTGAAGGAAGTGGGTCTCCTTTTATCCTTAACATATGCTCTAAGCTCAGTCTTGCCCAATTGGCTGGGGTGTTGACCTTACAGTCTTGTCATTATTCAATTGGCTAAGGTGTAAAATGGGAGGCATGAAAGGGAAGAAGCAGGAAGAAGGGGGAGGTGAGGTGGGAGAAATGTGGGAGCAGAGGGAGTTGCATAAGGTGAGGGTCACGGGGGTTGGGGAATTTCCACTTGAAGAAAAGAACATGGGCCAAACAAGTTGGTTTTTTCTTTTTCTTTTTCCTTCAATTTCCTCCTATAATTCAGTCTCTTCTTCAAATTCAGCAAGCAAGAGTAAGCTCCAAATCTATGAGTAGCATCTATCCAGAATATGAGGGTGGCCCTCCTTGTTTGGTCAAAGAAGTCTCAATCAGCCTCTGAACTAGGCCATGAGCACAAGGGATGATGTGGCACCCTACAAGAATTAATACTCCAACAACTATTACTAAAGATGTCAGTACAGAGGTCATTAACCTATTTTCCTAACCATTGTTCTATTCAAGTGGAAAAGGGGTCGTCTATACCTGAGTTTTCAGCTAACTCATTAGCTAAAGTTGTTAATCCTTGGAGTGCCTTGGGGATTGTGCCATTGGAAGCAGTGTTGTTAGAGATAGAAGTACAAAATTGGACTCCTATCATGACACATTCATCTCCTTTTTCTGCTAACATCATATCGGGTGCAAGTCTATTCTCCCAAGTCATTCTACTTGTAGGACCACGTTGTTCTGCTATCTCCTTAATGGCATCCCTGGTATAATCAATCCAATCCACACTTTTATTGATTGTGGACTACCAGAAGAAAAATTATTTGAACCCTGCTGTTATCTGGTTTCTGGCTTTAAATTCATTTGGTACTCTGCAAGGAACACCAATTGTGTCTATACAGACATGGGGATCAAATGTTCCATGTGGAATACTTTGGCACTTCTTTTTGATCTGTTGGATCTCTTTTCTTTTAAAGTTTGAGGATGAAATGGCAGGATGAAAGGGATAGCCAATTGCACTAAAGTATAAGTGCCACTCCAATTTTCTGGAAGGATCCATATAGGTATTATCCAAAGTACTTTCAGACATCTGCCTGCAGGGTGGCAAGGGCAGCCTGATTGCCTAGTTCAGAAAAGTCTTTAACTCGTACTGCATCCTGTCAGATTTCTTACTGTTACTAAGTTGTCCCCCCTCTGAAGAGATGCAGGTAAAATTAGCATTTGTCACTGGTAGTATTATGGCTCTTGGGAACTGACCCACGGAGCTCTGACTTCTGGAAACAACAATGATAAGGAGGTGCAGGACTTACTGTCTCCGGCAGTGGGATCCTGAAATAGGGTAATCATGCAGGGTATACCAGTCAGGTCTGAGGACCAGCCTAGTGGAAAGGAAACAATCTGGGCCTCCGGTCTCCCTATTGCACAAGCGTAGCAGTCACTCTTATTTAGAGTGTGAATAGAATATTTAATCCATTCCAGCCAGGCATTAGCATCCTGATATTCTGTTTCTATGGCTAGAGTCTGTCACAAATAATCCCCTTTCAGTCCATATTTTCCCTAAAGTATGGACTACTCCATAGGCATATTTTGAAAGTTGTTTTATGGCCTGAATGAGGGCAAAAAGCTCACAGGTTTGGCTGATCAATTGTTAGGAAGCTGCCCAGATTCTACGACTGTGAGAGTTCACCCATTACTATAGCATAACATTTATATCTTTTTCTTTTTATCATTCATGAGGACCCATCAATAAAGAGATGCCACCCATCTTGAAAGGGGGTTTCTCAGAGATCTAGACTCGTTTTGGTTTGATATTGGGTATTATAGAGGGACATGCAAGGCTCGAGTAACCCATCCTTTAGGAGTCCCTCAGTGATACGTTTTAATCCTATCTTCCTTTCTAGAGGGATTGGGTATTGTTTACTCCTGATTATTTCTCTTGGATTCTTCAGTTCTATCTGAATGGGGCTATGTGTAGTCCTCCTCTGTTTTCCTCCTTGGCCCACGTATCATCTTTAATTGTTTTCTTCTATTTGAGTAGTCAATAGGTTAAGTGAGGCCTAGAAGACTCCTTCAACCTTAAGGCCTAATTGTAATCCTGAAATTAAATCCCAGCCTAACAAATTGGTCCCAGCCTCCAGGACAAGAAGAAATTTAATTGGGCTGGCTCTTCCCTGATATCTCATATCTGTTTCATGAAATACCTGTGTCCCAAATCTTTCCCGTTTTACCCCTGAGACTATACTGTGTTACAGGGAGACTTTTAACCCAGGTGGTTGGTAAAAGCGGGAGGAACAGGAAGCTCCAAAATCAATCAGAAAAGTTATTTGGACCTGTAGTAGTACCACATCTAAGTTTACAAGGGGCTCTGGGTGGGACCCATTAGAATAAAAGAGTCCCAGTTCCCCCTATTTTTTTTTATAAGAATATTTTTATTGTTAGACTTATTGAGGTGACATTGGTTATCAAAATTTACATAGGTTCGAGGTGTACAATTCGACAGTGCATCATTTAATTGTTGCATTATATGTTCACTACCCAGGGTTAGTTCTCTTTCCATCACTACATATTTGACTCCTCCTCCCTCCTCTTTAGCTCCCTCCCTTTTCTCCCACCTCCTACGCTCTTACCTACAAATAACCCTTAAATTATTGAATTTTTCCAAAAGTTTTTTTGTTTGTTTGTTTGCTTTTTCTTGTTGCCTTTTGTTTTATATTCCGCATATGAGTGAAGTCATATGGTTCTTGTTTTTTTCTGTCTGGCTTATTTTGTTTAGCATGATGATCTCTAGGTCCTTCCATTTTGTCACAAATGGAAGTATTTCTTCTTTTCTTATAACTGAGAAATATTCCATTGCATATATGTACCACAGCTTCTTTATCCAGTCATCTATCGAAAGGTTTCCATGTCTTGGGCACTGTGAACAGTGCAGCAATGAACATTGCAATACATAAGTCATTGCAGACTAAGGTTTTCAAGTTTTTTGGGTAGATTCCCCAGAAGGGGGATTGCTGGGTCATATGGTAACTCTTTTCCCAATTTTCTGAAAAACCCTCACACTGTCTTCCACAGTGGTTGTACCAATTTCCATTCTCACCAGCATTGTGCGAAAGTTCCTTTTTCTCCACATCCTCTCCAGCACTTGTTATTCCTTGTCTTGTTGATTATAACCATTCTTACAGGTGTGAGGTGGTATCTCATTATGGTTTTGATTTGCATTTCCCTGATGGCTAATGTGGTTGAGCATTTTTTCATATGTTGGTGGGCCATTTGTACTTCTTCGTGGGAGAAGTGTCTGTTTAGGTCCTCTGCCCACTTTTAACTAGGTTGTTTGTTTATTTGTTGTTAAGTCATATTAAGTCATGTTATATTTTAGATATTAGACCCTTATCAGATGCATTGTTTACAAATGTCCCATTCATTTGGCTGTCTTTTTGCATTGTTTTTTGTTTTGTTTCATTTTTTGTTTTTTGTTTTTTGTTTGTTTGTTTGTTTTTGGGGATTTTTGTTGTTGTTGTTGTTTTTGCTGTGCAGAAACTTTTTATCTTGATATAGTCCCATTTATTTATTTCTGCTTTTACTTCCCTTGCCTTTGAGGTCAGGTTCATGAAATTCTCCTTGAGCCTGAGGTCTGTAAGTTAAGTACCAATGTTTTCTTCTATACAGTTTATTGTTTCAGATCTTATATGGAGGTCTTTATTCCATTTTGAATTAATTTTAGTATATGGAGAGAGTTCACAGCTCAGGTTTATTCTTTTCTGTGTGTTTTTCCCGTTTTCCCAGCACCACCTACTAAACAGGCTATCTTTTACCTGTTGCATATTTTTTGCTCCTTTATCAAAAATTATTTCTCCATAAATTTGTGGATTTATTTTTGGGTTTTGAATTCTGTTCCATTGGTCTGTATGTCTGTTTTTCTGCAAATACCAAGCTGTTTTGATTATTGATGTTTTGTAGTATAAATTGAAATTTGAGAGTGTGATACCAACAGCCTTATTCTTTTTATGTAGTATTGCGTTGGCAATTCAAGGTCTTTTGTGGTTCCATAGAAATCTGATAATTTTTTTTATCTATTTCATGAAAGTATGTTTGTGGGATTTTGTTGGGAATTACATTAAATCTGTAAATTGCTTTGGGTAATATGGCCGTTTTAAAAGGTTAAGTCTTTCTATCCATGAACAGAAAGTATCTTTCCACTTCTTTCTGTCTTCTTCAATTTCTTTCAAAAATGTCTTATAGATTAAAGAAGACAAGATGGCGACTGGAGAGGAGGTCCCTAAAGCCTCTCCGAGAAAACACAATTGAACGGCCATCCAGGAGCCAAGAAAGAGGACCCTGAGGGACAAACCAGCTGTTGAGAAATCCACAAATCGCAAGAAAACACCTGAAGGCTGGCGAGAAGGGGGCGAGTTGGGGAGAGGGAAGGGAGCAGAGACGGACCACGTGGGACGCGATCTCTGCTGACTATTCAAAGCTGCACAGTTTGGGGGAGGGGAGAGAGACTGGGGAGCTGGGGACGGAAGGAGTTTGGGAGCCAACCTCTGGAACTTTTGAGTGGTAAAAGGGCTGAGCAAGGACTCTGAACTGCAAAGATAACACCCCAGCTCTAAGCCCCCTGGAGACCTACACAGGGCTGCAGTTCCTGTTCCCAGCTTGCTGCAAAGGTGACTGTGCTGTCTCAGGCCAGGCCCACAGCTTTGGACTTATGGAGCGGGCACTTCCTCGTGCACCCCAGGGTTCTGAAAGCAGTGTGAGCCCTTAGACAGCCAGGTACTGAATCAGGGCTAGGAAGAAAGACTGATTTGATAGCATTCACCCCAGCTAGAGAAAAAAACAAGCCTTGAAACAGCTTCCCCAGCAAAGGGCAGAAGGCAGAGCCACCTTTGCAAAGCCTTTTGTTGGCCTCTCCCCAGGATATATGCACATAGCTTCCAAATGCAGTAGGAGATCAGAAACAAGAAACAAACAGCTCCCTCTCCCCCAAAACTTGACCCCCAGTGCCACCTAGTGTCTGCCTTACAACAAGACACCACAAAAGCAATAATCTGGGCACTGAACATAAAGCCCTCATGTCAAAGAGGAAGAACCCAGTGGACAGGATGAATTCCTTAAAAACTAAAACTCCTCAGAAAGAACATGAAATTTACCCAGAAGATAGCCTGACACAACTGGAAGGGTCTCATTTAAGTGATGGAGAATTTAAGACCGCCATTCTAAAGGCTGTGAGAGAAATGAAAACCTATTGGCAGAACACCATAGCTGAGATAAATAATATAAAAAAAGGATATAAACGACATAAAAAAGGAACTCTGTGAACAAAAAGAACAATTTAACAAAGAAATTCAAAACATAAGAAAGATTGAGATGGAAATATGAGAAATAAATAATACCATAAAAGAAGTGAGAAATGAAATAACTGCCATAGGAAACAGGACCAACCAGATGGAGGAAAGAATTAGTGATATTGAAGAGCAGAACATGGAAACAGCTCAGAAAGAGGAAGAGAGGGAATATAGAACCAAAAGGATTGTAAGAACTCTGCAAGAAATATCCGACTCCATGAGACAAAACAACATCAGGATAATAGGAATAGAAGAGGGGGCAGAGCAATCTACAGAGAGCATACTCAAACAAATGGTAGATGAGAACTTTCCAAACCTATGGAAAGATCTGGAACCCCAAGTTCAAGAAGAAAACAGGTCCCCCAGATACCTGGACCCCAACAGATCTTCTCCAAGACACATGGTACTAAAGATGTCCAAAACTAAAGACAAAGAGACAATTCTCAAGGCAGCCAGGGAAAAAAGAACTATAACCTTTACAGGAAAAGCCATCATGCTGGCATCAGATTTCTCAGCAGAAACTCTACAAGCCAGGAGAGAGTAGAACCCAATATTCAAAAATTTAAAAGAGAGAAACATCCAGTCAAGAATAAATTTTCCTGCAAAATTATCTTTCAGATATGAAGGTGGAATAAAGACCTTCTCAGACAAACAGAAGCTCAGGGAATTTGCCAGCATGAGGCAAGCACTCCAAGAAATACTGAAGGAGGCTCTTCAGCCTGAAACAAAACATCAGGAAAAATGGAACAAAGTTGGGGCAACAAGAAAGAAACAAAAATAAACAAACAAACAAAAACAAAGAACGAAATAAGTAATGGCCACAGGAAATCCTCACATATCGATCATCACTTTAAATGTTAATGGTTTGAACTCACCAATAAAAAGACACAGAGTAGCAGACTGGATTAAAAAACAGAATGCATCCGTATGCTGTCTCCAAGAAACACACCTCAGCTGTAAGGACAAACACAGACTCAGAGTGAAAGGATGGGATACAATACTCCAAGCAAAGGGTAACCGGAGAAAAGCAGGAGTGGCCATACTGATATCTGATGAAATAAACTTCAAGTTGAAAAAGATAGTAAAAGACAAAGATGGTCATTACATAATGATAAAAGGCACAATGCAACAACAAGAAGACTTGACACTAATCAACATATATGCTCCCAACCAGGACGCACCAAAATATACAAAGAAACTACTAACAGACTTGAAAGGAGAAACTGATGAATACACAATCATAGTGGGGGACTTAAACACCCCGCTAACAGCCATGGACAGATCATCCAAACAGAAAATAAATAAGGAAATAACAGCTCTAAATGACACATTACAGCAATTGGACATCATTGACATTTACAGGACACTTCA
>PVJL010011043.1:0-40114 GCA_004026885.1 Lyroderma lyra
GTCTCCCTTCTGAATGTGTCTGCATCCCCCCTTCTTCTTTTAAGGACACGAGTCTTACTGGACTAGGTGTCGCCCTAACGACCTCAGATTAAGTCAAGTTCCTCTTTAACGGCCCCATAGCCAATCGTGTCACATTTGGAGGTACTGAGCATGACAACTGCAACATAGAAATTTGGGAGGGACACATAACGCAACCCATACTACATTCCTTCCTGCTTTCGTGTTCCCTGCTTGACCTCCAAGGCGGTTGCTTTGACAGCTGTCACAAGCAGTGGCAAACTTTGGGTTGCAGTTTAACTTCTCAGAGCTCTGCGTCCTGTTTCATCAGTTAGACAGCCCCTCTGTGAAGCATCTTGAAAATGAAATCCATAAAGTACCCTTCAAAGAGACATCACATTTTAGAGAGACAAAGAATATCAGAGACTATCTGCTCCAGTGGTTTTCAAATCATTTTAAGTCACAGAACCATCTAACACCAGACGTTAACATACAACTAACATGTGAAATAGTTAAGCTTCATTGCTGTTCTCCAAAAGGGCTCCTAAGGGAGCTCCAGAACATGCTGGACCTCCTTCTATGACATGTGATTTGAAAATTGCTGATCTATCCAAATTCTTCAGTTTATAGGTGAGAAAGCCTGAGGCCCATCCACATAACCAAAGCCACCGAGAACTGAAAGCAGGGTCAGATCAGGTCCCACGTCACCTGCCTCCAGAGTTCCTTCTCTTTGTATAACTCCAACAAGGTCATGGCATGTGGACCTGGATAAGATCATCTGAATAATATCATTGGAACTGGGAAACCTTGATGTTCTATCAATGGAAGGAGCCACGTGGAGCCCAGGTCTAGGAGTCTAGAAACCCAGGTCCTACCTGCGTTTTGCCAGTGCTAGCTCTGCAACCCTAAGGACAAAGGGCTTGACCCCTCTGACCCTCCTCACGTACAGCACAATAGGCCTAGACTCCATGGGTTCTAATGCCCCTTCCCGTGTCAGAGCACTAGGATTCCAGAATGCAGCTCTTACAGTCACGTGGCTCATCTTTACTCTCCCTGTATCGGTACAAAAGCGCTTTGTGATCACTTCTTGCCTCAGAGGCGTATGTTCCGGTAATGGGTAGGTCCACCCTTCCCACACACAGGCTCCCCTGCAAGGTCATCTCAACTTCATGCTCCAGCTTGCTGTAATAGAAAACAAACAACAAAAACGAAGACTTGCCACAGAGGAGGCACCACCCCGTGACCCACTCTTCTCAGGAACGTGAGCCAAGCGCTCAGCACCTCGGGAAAGGGGAGGCAGGAGGGTGGGAAGGCTTGCCGTGCTGTTTGGGAACTGTAATCTTAGAACTCCAAAGTAGAAATGACAGGAATTTGTCCTCCAACCAGCATTCCAGTGACAACAAACATATTACTCTGTGAGGTTCTCTGTTGTGGACCATGCTAATTCTCACAAGGAATTGGCATCTCCTTTTGGGCCCAATCTTACAGCCCCAAACATCCAAGCTGTGGTCACCACCATCACCCATGTGCTCTTCCTCTTCTCAGACATGCAGCTGGTCTACATTTCCAGCCTCCATGCTACAGCCAGAGACTGTGTTCTCGCCCACGGACTATGAGCCAGGAGTCCTGCATCTCTTCCAGGCCTGGTCCGTGGAAATGTCCCACGTGTGAGCCTGGCTCCTTCTTCATCTACCAGCAGAAGGCAAAGGACTCTAGAGGCCAAGAGGAGAGCAAGGCCTAGGTCCCTGAACGACTGCACGGAGGAGAGTCACGTCTCCACCCACATCCTCACTGGCCTGGGATGTGAGCAAAAAATAAATTTTTGTTCTGTGTAGTCACTGGGACTTGGGAGTCATCTGTTTCAGCAACTAGCACTATTTACTTTAATATACGCATCCTTTGAAGTACAAGATAAGCCTACTTCTAGTCCACTTGCCAGACCTTGAAATATTTGTGGACAGTTGTCATCCAAAGGTGACAGGATGACAATTCTATCCACTCCCTTAATATTGTCCTCCTTTGGACTTTCCCTGATTCAGCTTCTCCGCATTGCATCGCAACAGTGGTTTGCCCAGAAGAAATTACTGAGAGTTTTTTTCTGGCAAAAGTTTCCCAAAACCCAAGCCCAACATGAGGATTCCCAACATGATCAGCATATTTGGGAGGATGTCTGGGGGGATGAGAGCTTCTCCACTCCTAAGCAGCCTTTCACAACCAGACTTCCAGGCGGAACTAAGCCTTAGTGCCCTAAGAGAGCCCTTGCATCTAAAGTATTTACTTCCTTTCCTCCTACATATCTAGATTGATACTAGTTACTTATCATCCTTGGGAGAATTTTAAAAAGTGTTTCTGAGTACCGTGGTTTGGATGAGGGACTCCATTAAGAAAGGCTGGCTAGAGGGAAGGAGAGGAAACTGAGGGAAGTAAAGGCATTGGGGAATCCTAAGGAGCAAAGACAAAGGTGCCGGAGTCCGCAGCAGATATAAGGGAGATGCAGCAAAGGGGCCTGGGCTTGCTGAGCCCGTGAGGCCCAGGGCAGTAGCAGGGTGCAGCAGAGGAGTAGTGAGTGGCATGGCAAGTTCCAGGGACCTTGGTTCAAGGAGGCTCCTTCTTAGGCAGTGAGGAAGCGCCCTTCCCGCAGGAGTGAGGCTGACAGAAAGAGGCTTCTCCAAGCTGTAACCTGCGGGGAACTATTATTAAGGATTCTCTGGGACAATGGTCACCTATGTGAATACCTGTGACTGCAACTCAAGGGCTTCCAAAAATGTCCCCATTGTTTTGTTCACCCGAAAGACCAGGTATTCAGAAGACCTAACATCATTAAATGAGGTACTATTTAGTCACTGCATTTTAACTGCAAAGTAGAGCGTAAACAGCCTCTTCCCTGTTTTTTTCTCTGTGTTGACAGAACTTCTCCAAGATACCGGCACAGCCCTTCTTCGAGTGCAAAAACTGTCTTTGGACATCCTTGAAGAGGAGACCTTTTTGCTGGACCACCAGGGTACTCGTGACAAGATATGGTTGCTCCTTCACCTTAGGAATCTCCTTCCTTAATGGAATCAGACTTGGGAACCTTACCCAATAGCAATTCTGCACTAGTTGCCGTGAGAAGAGGAGTCCTGCGATAGATTCCTGAGTGGGGTTGGCAAATACATTGTTGGAAGTGAGTATTCAATGGAGAGATGAAAAATATTAAAGTAAAAACAAATTTTTTTCAGCAAAAGCAGGTATTTGATAACTATGAGGTGTTAAATGTGGGAATTACAGTAATCTATAATAATGTATGCACAGCACACGTAAAACATATAATTACATGAATAACTTGAGAAAGATTCATGTGTTGTCTTTAGCCTGGGGCTTTGCATTTTAAGTGCAATGTGGGAAAACAGAACCAACCCAGGTTATCTAAGGCCCTTGATGGAAGATTAAAGGAGTTGAGATGGTTTTATTCTGTAATGAGAAAACTAAGGGCAGGGTAAATAGCTGTTCTCAAATAACTTAAAGGTTAATCCCAGGACATAGGCCTACTGAAGGCAGCCCATGGTCCTGCCCAACTCAGAGCCCTGGAACTCAAATTCTAGCTGAAAATTGCTATCTTAAGTGGAAAGAAGAGTCCTATGCTCTCCCAACCCCAGGAGCTTCCTCCTGGGATCCCCATTATTGGTCACTCACAACATTATCTCCCTCCCCATCTATCGGGTTAGGTAGATCATCACTGACACCCGACACCATTCTACCCAACCAGTCACCAGTGCCCTGCCAGTCCAACAGCCTCCTCCCCCGCCCTTCAGTCCTCCAGCTCCTGCCCCATTTGGGATCCATTTTACTTCTTGCCTGTAGCTTTGCAACAGCTGTCTCATGGGCTGCCCCGCCTCCTGGAGCTTTCCCACGCTCAGCCAGCTCCTTCTCCACACTGCCCCAGAGCTTCCATCCACAACTCAGCTCTACAAGTGTCACTCACCAGCATAAACAGCCGCACTGGACCTTCTGCAGGTTTAGAGATTTTCAAAATGCATGGTATTTTTTTAAAATCTGCCTTTTTGCATCCAAGCTCCCTAGCATTGTCCTCAAGACCCTTTGCAACTCGGCCCATTGCCCACCTCTCGCCTCATCTGCCTCTACCTGCCCCCACTGAGTCCCCTGCTCCAGCCACATGAGACACACAATTCCTTGGACATCTGCCTGCTGCCCTGCCTCTCTTCTTGCTAATTCCTATGCCTGGAATGTCATTCTTGTCTCCTCCCTGTGGTAAAGTCTGGGTCACCTTTCACGGCCCAGATTAAAAATCACCTCCTGGGAGTTCCCTGGTGGTGTAGTAGCTTAAGGCTTCGGCGTTGGCGCTGTCAGCGCTGCGGCCTGGGTTCGATTCCCAGTCAGGGAGCTACCCACATACCAAAAAGCAAAAACAAACAAACAAACAAACAAATAAATAAATAAATAAATAAATAAATAAAAATCACCTCCTGGGAGCTCCCTGGTGGTGCAGTGGCTTAAGGCTTCAGCGCTGTCAGCGCTGTGGCCTGGGTTTGATTCCCAGCCAGGGAACTACCCACATTAAAAAAAATATAAAAAGGAAAGAAAGAAAGTTCGTTCTCCTGAAAATCACCTCCTCTCGTAGGCCTTTCCGAAGCTAGGCAGAACTCGTCACTTCCTCCCCACAGCACTTGGCCCTGCAATAGCACTTGTCACATAATGTAATTATTTGTGTACACTTTTGTCTTTCTCACTTAAACTGTCAACTTCTAAAAATAACCCCATCTTATGTATTTGGGTTTTCCTCTAATATAATACTCAGCATGGTACCTGATATATCATAAATGATAATAGTTGAATGAAGGAATAAGCTCCCAATCAAAGATTCTGTGTTAGATTTACCCAACACGTCTATCCCGGCTGGGAGTGGGGAGTGCTCAGCTTGGAGCAAGAGGCAGAATCCCCAGGGCAGGCCAGTAAGAAGTGAGCTACCACTGCCCATCATGGCCCCTGCTGGACATAGTTTTACATCCCAGTGTCTGGACCAAAGCTAGCAGTTTCTGCCCTGTCTATTCTTATGTGTCATAACTGGAGAAAACTCCTTCATCAGCCAGTCTGGCATACCACAGGCATGTGGCTTGGCAAACAGGGGCCGCCTGGTTCTTCTCAGGTTCTTGTGGACACAGTGCCATCATCGATCCACTGAGCTTCATCTGTGGGGGCAGCTGCCCCTTCTGGATGGCACATACACCATGAACAGGCAGGTGGAGGAAGGGCAAGTAGGGGGAGAGCCAGAAAGAACTGCCAGGGACAATATGGGCAGAAGTGGGGAGGGAGGAGTGTTTGGTCTTCATCCCTACAGAAGATAGAATATATTTGATATCCTCTTGAAAATCAAATGTCTTTTAAAGTTCCCTTTGCTAAATATAAAATGTGAAAATCACCAGTGGAAGACTGCCTTCCTTTCTGCAGCCAGGACAGAGCTCTGGGATATATTTGGACCAGAAATTTCTAGGCACATTCCTCACAAAGACAGCCAAGCATTTGAGATCTGCATAACTAGGAAGCAAAATTAGGCAGCTAATGTGTACAAATGCAATATGCTGCCTTTTTCTCCCTTTTGGTCATGTCATTGAAAAACATGGACACTTACACATGCAATAATACTTTATAAGGACATTTTCCTTAGAGCTTCACAACAACCCAGTGAGATATGCAAACTGGATATTACCATCTTGTTTCTTTTATTTATTTATTTATTTATTTATTTATTTTTTGCTTTTTGGTTTGTGGGTAGCTCCCTGGCTAAGAATCAAACCCAGGCCGCAGCGCTGACAGCACCAACGCCGAAGCCTTAAGCCACTACACCATCAGGGAACTCCCACCATCTTGTTTCTTAATGAAGACTCTGAGACATGGATGAGACCGTCCAATGCTCCCAGGACTTCCATTCACAAGGCCAGTGCTCTCGTCCTCACATCCAGTACCTCACACCAAGCCTAGCTGCCGACTAAGCCACAGGCTGCTTCTCCGTTGAAGAGTAAGAGATAAAGAAAGAAGGCATGGATGATTCTGATAGAGGTGAGCATGTTAGCAGTGTTGTTGTGGTCTCCTAGTTTTTTAGAGTAAGGAAATGCATGTCCAATAATCAAACCACTGGCTTATAATGTTTTGTCATCTCATTTTCTCTGAACTTAAAAGTTTGGCTCTCTTGCCAATACATTCAAGACTTTTGAATGTGGTTCCTTAATTGGATCAGTCTCCAAAATCAAGGTCATGGTTTCTGTCCCTGCACGAGTTGGTAAATTCAGGTTCTACATGGCCGCCATGATTGCACTTCATCTCCATGGGCCACAGAAAGCCACTGAATGCGACTGGATGTCTCTCTTTTACTCAAGTTTTATCACTTTTTCACATATCTGTCTTCATGAGTATAGTGCTAACAACACATTATGTTTACAGGACTTTAGAATGAGCTTTGCTGTTTCACACAACCTACCCCCGAATCCCTCTCACCACAAGGTCCCCTCCCTGGCCATGAGGTTGATGGGGCAGATACCACTGTTTTAATTTCATAGATTAAGACATGGGGCCTGGAAAGGTGAAGCCATGTGCCCATTTAACACACTAGAAAGTATTGAACCAGGAACTACTAAATCCTAAAAACTTCTAATCCCAAATCCAGCCCTTTTGCCTATTGATTTTGTTGCTCTCTCTCACATCCACCACAAAAACTGGTAAGACCAGGAAAATCCATCACCATCAATGAACAATATTCAGAGCGCATGTCGGACTGTTGTTATCTGTGCCTCCCATAAGAGAATGAAAGCCTTAATCCACATCCATGGATAGTTGATGAATCCCTTGCAATTGAATGTGTTGGGTTTTTTTCCTCACAGAGAAAATCCAGTTTTTATCAGATTCTCAAAGAAGTATAAGATAGGTTAAAAATCACTGCTCTTTTTCTGTAAGCTTATCAAACTCCAATGCCTACGGCAGTGCCTCTCACATAAAAAGTGCTGGTTGACTGCATGAATAGATGGATGCATGGATGGATGACTGGCTTTGTGTTTTCCTGTCAAGCTCTAATTCCATAATTGATTGAACCATTATGCAAAGAGACTGATGCACTAGATAGGACTCAATTAATAGGACAGAATTTTAGTGAGAAATATTTTAAATTGAGAAAAAATTTTTTGATTGTCAATGCTATTAAATGTGATATGACTGACTCTACTCTACATTAGTCTTTTAGTCTTCCCACCCATTTATTCTATCATCTAGCAAAGAAAGTGGTTCACATATCACCAAATTTAGCAGAACATATGGAGAAGTTATATGGCATGCGCTCCAGCCCTGACTGACTATGCATTCTTACAGCTATTTCCCTATCAAAATTATAAATCTACAAAAAACCAACAAATGAAACTAATTTTAAGTGGAGTCTATCAGAAAATCACAGCTCAGCAAACTATTGTATTTTCTTGACAGATACCAAATAGCTAAGTTATAAATGCACTTTGTGACTTTAAAGGCTGTCCAAACTCTGGGGTGATTTAAGACTTCAGTCCTCCATCCCTGAGTGCTGGGTTGATGTCAAGAAGATAATTAAAGTCAATGGTACCTGGCATATGAAATCAAACACCCATCCTCTATTCACTGGGTTTGGTAGATCAAAGATAATAAACCTGTCATAAACCAAGACAAAGGGCCACCAGGGAGTGGCACGCCCCTCTGCAGTTTAAATGCTGCCAGGATGGTCAGTGTAGCTGTAGGAGTGATAAACACACCAATCCCTCCTCCAAACCTCGACTGAAAGGAATACTGGCCAGGCCTTTCAGCATGCTGGCAAAAGCCAACCCCTGAGAGCCTGGCAAAGAACAGAGAGTGGGAGAGATGTACCGGAGAACAGTGCTCACCTGTCCCGCCAGCACTCGGCCTCCCCATGGCCAGAATCTGGCACTGGATGTTTTCATGCAACTACCAATAAGCTGTACACAAAGCTACCTGGAAGCTGACTTTAACTCAAGGATTTGGTGTTGAATACCAGTGGGTATAAATTGTCCTGCCAAGGACAAACTTTTGCAACCCGACATTCCTCTGTGTATTCTTTCCCTCATCAGATTAGAAAGAGGTGGCAGGGTACAATCAGTGGACTGAATAGCAAATCGAAAGTCCTAAGGTCTGGTGTCTGTTTTTCAACTGGTAAACAAAAGGCATTGGAGGATTCAGGAGGTCAATTCAACTTATTTCTTCAATACCATTATGATAAGAAGAAGGAGAAGAATTCTTTGTAGTTTATTATCTCAGTTCTACATTATCTTATCTTCACAAGACTGTGAAGTAAGCAGAACTGGTATTATGGTTCTGAGTGTCCTATATGAAATTAAAGATCAGAGACTGAGTAGCTGGCCCAGGTTCACATAGCAATTTCTAGAGCTTGATCCCATGTTCTGTGACTCCAAGTGCAGGGTTCTCTCCAACACAGGCTTTCCCTAGCAGATTATAAGGGTTCTGCCCTCCTTTTTACTGCTACTCAAATTGTCTCATAGGTGTCTCATCTTATAGGTGAGACTCCTTTATAAAAAGGACCTTTAGCAATTTGATAGATAAATCCTTTAAGTGGATCCTAAAGGTGTTTATTTGGTATTGAATTCTGTTCTATAATGATTTTTAGTAGTTTAATTATAAAATATTCCACATTTATTATCAATATGTTACTTCATGCCTTTAGAACAATTATTCACTCTTTGAAAAAACTGAAAACATTCAAAAGGCATTATTTAAGGAAAAGCTTGCTTTATTCATTTAGTTCAAAAAATATTTATTGTCTACCAAGCACTGTCCAGGGCATTAAGAAGACAAAAATAGTCAAGACAAAGTCCCTTTTGTAAGGTGCTTAAAAAGAGAGAGAGAGGACGTCAAGTAAGAACAGGTAAATATGTATATTGCATGAAGGATTACATGAGGGTAAGGCCAGAGGGTTCTGAAAGCATAGAGAAGGGGCACTGCATTCAGTGTTAGAGGTCAGAGAAGGCTTCCCGGGAGGAATAACTTTCATGCCAACAATTTGGGAGAATAGAACTTTGCGAAACTTTTTTAGCCTCATCTGTACCTCTAGGGCCACAGGGGATCCCTGACCAACTTCGCAGCACCCCATGTCCATTCCCACTTCTTTACTTTCCCCTCACTATTCCCTTAGCCAGAATATCCACTTACGAATTTGATTCCAATATCCTCTTTTTCATCCTTCAAGGCTCAGCTTTAATGTTGCCTGTTCTAGGAAATCTTCTTTGATCTTATTTTAAGAAATAGACTCTGGATGGTGAACACACAATGCAACACATAGTCACTGCACTGTAGAAGTGTACACCTAGAACCTATGTAATTTTTGCTAACCAATGTCACCCCAATAAGTTTAACAAGAAAGAAAAAGAAAGAAAGAAAGAAAGAAAGAAAGAAAGAAAGAAAGAAAGAAAGAAAGAAAGAAAGAAAGAAATAGAACTGAAACAAACTTGAAAAGATTATAAACGCAAGATTCAAGTTCTATTACACTTCCCCTGTTCTTTCAGAAACCCTAAGTCCCTCAGCTGTTTTTAGTCATTAAAATATCACTATGTCCATGCTTTAATATTTGAAGAATAAGTCATACTCTATAACATTTGAGTGTTACTGGGGAAGCCCAGACAGGGGAAATCATGGCCATTCCTAAATTCTTCCTAGGCTTGTATTATTACAGTATCTTGGTCTTTGGCCAAAGCCAAAGGAAGATGAGACGAAGTTGCCCATTCTGTCTATTCCATTGGATCCCAGTGGAAGTGTGTGAGTAGTCTGAAGGGTAACCACCATCTGGATCCTTGGTCAACTGGTAGCAAATTTGGGTGAAAACATGTCAACACTGCATTGCAGAAGATCTCAATGTTTTCACTCTAAAATTATATACTGGTTCTATTGGCCATCAGCAAATCTTCACAAATGGGACCAAAATAACTTGCTTTGGAAATACCATGAGGACTAAAAAGAGAGAGACAATATTCATATTATAGAGTTTTGCAAACTCTCCGGATGTCCTAACAATAAGTTACAGATGTTTAATCCTAAATTGAGAAGCTAAATATAATGTAGACTCTACAAATGGCAATTTTCTATAATTTGAGGAAAATATTTGGTAGCTCAATTCCCACTAGAAATGGTTGGCAATGGTTCTGCTCTGTTAAACATCTCTGTCAGCTTTTCTTACAGACAAGATCATCCAGAGAAGAACAATAGATTTATTTTTTAAAAATAGAATTGATCAAAAACTGTGATTTGTATTTTGCTCTGGGCATGTGGGTATTATAACGGGGAAGTATTAGGAAATCAAGAGACCTATATTCATATTCACATTAATTCTACTGAACCATTTCCCAGATTTTCATATTTTATGTTATTACCTCACTCTCTTTTATTTTGAAAAGAAACTTTATCAGCTTGCCTGTGGCATACCATTTTATCTCTTTATTTTGCTTGCAATAAGATAGCAGCCCGATATTGGCAGAGCAAATTACTACAATGATTCTTTGTTCTAGAAAAAAAAATGTATGAATAGTACATTATTAAAATAGAGAAGGAAGTGTGTTTCGTTTATTTGTTATTTACTTAGTGAATATTGTCATGGTAGCAGGTGCTTTACAAAGGACAAATAAAGTGAGGCAATAACGTACTGCACTTGGATCTTGCATTTGATATGAGGATAGCTGAGTACTTTCCAAACACTGACTCATAAATCAACTCACTTCAGATAGGAAGCAAATGTTTTACATTTTTAGTCAACTTTATGGGACCTCCATGCCACCACACACTGTAGAGAATGCCCTGTGCATCTCTGAGAGCTCTGAGGAAAAGTAAAACCAAGACGGGGATGGGCTCACGAAAGATGGTAGGTGAGTTTTAAAGAAAAACAGCCAAAATTGGGGGTGGGGGTGGGTAACAAATAGAAGAGAAACGGAAACTGAAACCCAATGCAATGGATTTCATAGACAACTCACAGATAACTTGCATTCTAAATCAAATGCATACTTAATGGGTCAGAGTAAATGTTTTACTTATCTCAAACTTGGCTCTTATCTATGGCTAACACCATTCATGACATCTAAAGCTGGTTTTTTTCTACATAGGAGAAAATTTCTCTATAATTTTTAAAGATCTTCATAGCCTGGATTATATTTTTGTGTTCACAAAGTTGAAATCTGCTCCATTCTCAATAATAATTACATAGAGCTTGCCACACACCATCTTGATATGAAAATTGAAATCAGTAAAAGCTTATCAACTCAGATCTCACTAAATTCTGAATTCTGTAGGAAAACAAGCAGATGTCAGTAAGACTATGCTTGTGAAGCCTGTCAGGTAATTCAAGCCTGTGATGAGGCAGAGGCCAAAGGCAACATTCTGGGGGTCCCTGACATTGGAGACACACAGCTGCCTCAGTAGACCTGCATGGAGAGGGTCCTCACACCTTTCTGCTGGGAAGAGTTTAAGAAACCTTATGCTCAGAAATAAAATGGAGGATAGAGACCCCACAGGCAAGTCTTTCAATTGCTATTTCAGGACCAGGAACCCGGGAGCATGCCTATGCAGGAGGATCTTGGCTTCAGCCTGGCTCTCTGCTGTCCACTGCCGGGACTCGGAGCTCTCTGGGCCTGTGCTGGTGGCTCAGGCCTGCTAGAAGTCTGCTGCCTAGGGGCTGAGCAGCCTCCTGAAATAAGCCCATGCTGAACCCACTGCTGGAAGGTACACAATCTGGGCACTTCCCAGCCTGACAGAGTATCAGGCCAAATCCAGCTCTCAGGGAGGCCTGAGGAGCTTTGGCAGTCAGCTCATGCTAAGAGAGGACAAAGCCAAGAATGGGACTGAAGAAACTAACAAAGCCTCAGGATTCAGCCAGGGCGGTGGGAGGAGCTGGCATGCAGTAGCATGGTTACTCCAGCCCGGCCCGGTCCCATGGGCCATAAGGATAGGTCCTAGGGAGAGAGCACATTATGACCAAGCTCAAAAACAACTATTTCAACAAATGCTTTCACTCATGCCTCACATTTAGCACAAAAGGGAGGTTAGCCTTCTACCCCATTCTACCATAGATCCATGCCCAGCTCGGCACCCTAAGAGGCATTGTTGTGCCTCTGGGGACTGAGGAGTGGGGGGTCAGCATGACAGCCTCCACAACCCAGGAGATCAGAGTGGAGGAGCTGTAGCCTTAGGGGTCAACCTCTCCCTGGGGACCCCCAGATTGCTTGGGGGAGAAAAAGGAACAGTATTAGTGTACTTACGAAAGCTGTGTGAGAAAATAGGGCATTTGGGGTTATTAGTCAAAGAAGTTTATATTTCTGAACACTTGCAGTTTTTATTATTATTTGTTTCAAAACCAATAAATGACAAGGGATCGGCCAATTGTCTTCAGAGAACCTGAAGAACAGGTAACACCAAGACCCACTCTACAAAGAGAAATAGAACAAAGGAGTGGAGTAGATGATGGTGAGAGAAAGGGTAACAGGCTAAGATCCTAGGTCCTTTAAGAGAGAAAGCAGAGTTTGCAGACCCTGAAGATCAGAGTTAAAAATTAATGTACTCATGGGGCAAAGTTTCCATTTTGACTAGGTTTGTTCTGAAAAAGGTAATAAGACATATTTAGAAATACACAAGGATATTATGGGTACAGAGCATCTTTTTTAACTTTTTTGTAAAACCTAGGTTTTCCCCACAGTTGTGTAAAATACAGCTTCTCTTGGCTTCTGGTCCCTCATCCTCCCAAATGACTTCACTGGCTTTAATATAGAATTAGAGCAAGAAGGAGAACATGAGATAAAAATGAACAAACTTCCAGTTATAAAATAAATAGGTCATGAAGATATAATGTACAGCACTGTACAGTTAATACTGTACAGTTATTATAATAACATGTTGTATATTTGAAACTTGCTAAGAGAGTGAATATTTCCTAAAAGTTCTCATCCCAAGAAAAATACCTTGTAACTTTGTATGGTGATGAATGTTAACTAGACATCTTGTGGGGATCATTTTGCAATACAAACAAATACCAAATCATTATGTTGTACACCTGAAACTCACATGGGATATTTCAATTATATCTCAATCTTTCAAAAGTAGAACATGAGAGATCTATTATTAGTAAAAAAGAATCTGTTAGGATCTAAGAGGGCCCCCTGAGGATGGAATCTATAAAAACCTAAGCTATAGATACTATTTATCCATTGATCCATCTCTCTATCTACCTATCTACCTATCTTTCCATCTTTTTTACACATACGAGTATGGTGGGTATCATGCTATCAAGCATTACATTTGTCTGCCTGATGGACACAGTTAAGATATCTGGCCATCTCCCCAGATCACTGCAACCTCTGCAAATCATAAAGATCACTATCACTCTGTACTGTAACTGCTACTCAATAGCTATCTGTCCCTGTAGATCTTGGAACTTTTTGGAGAGGGTAGTTCCCTGGCTGGGAATCAAACCCAGGCCACGGCGTTGAGAGCACCGAAGCTTAGCCAGTACACCACTAGGGAACCCCCAGTTCTTGAAACTCTTAAAGGCAGACCCTTGCTCACTCCCCCCATGCCTCTGCACTCCAATCTCTCCACCAACCTGGAAGGACCCAGTGAGCAGCTGCCAATAGATCCCCCCTGCTACAGGGGGAGAGCCTGTCTGAGGATGCACACAACTGAGAAAGTAAAACAAGAGATGGAGAAGAATAAAGACTTAAAGAGTGGGGAGTTCCCTGGTGGTGTAGTGGCTACACTTTGGCACTGTCAACGCTGCAGCCGGGGTTTGATCCCCAGCCTGGGAAGAAAAAGACTTCAAGAGGGCAGGGACAGTCTAAGGCACTTGGTTTTTGATCAATAAAAAGATGATTTCCAGAAAAATCTTACCTTCTAATTTCCTGTTTAAATTTTTAGGAAATAATAATGTAAATAATCATTGAAAGGCACCCTGTTTAAAAGAACATAGGATACCTGACAATTGTATACCCGTTTCTACATGTCTCTTCTCTGCTTACTTCCTTATTTTCTTTGGTTGGTGTCAAGAGTAAATCTAAATTGGAATATTATTCAAATTAATGAATTAGGCAGGCTGACTCTTAATACAGTCTTGACGTCTCAGGCACATCTTGATCTCTCTTATATGAAATCTGATCTTCTAGAAAACAAAGACAACTAGATTTTCCTGGCAACCTCACAGACATGCCCATCAAATTTATTTTTGATAGGTGTGTGTCCCTTAATTATTCACCTGCAAGACAAACAGTAGTTCATCACGAGAAGAGGTCTCATTGGATGTTAATTTGCAAATAAAAGTCAGGAAGAGGTGTGTATAAATTATTTTTGTAAATCTATGTATATAAAATATCTTTCAAGTTTTTAGCCAACCAGTGAATAAAATTTTCTTGGGAAGCATCATCTCAAGATAATCACTCTGACTTGGAACAATTTTAGCACAGTCCATCCTCTGTGATCTTCTTTAGTGATCTACAGGGTGAGATTAGACCCTCATTATGAACTACTTATATACACCATTTGAGATGATGGGAAAGTAATTTGAAGAATTTGGGACCCGGTAATGAGTTTCCTTTGAAGTTGGGGAGGGGTGGCAGTGGGAACCGACTTTGAGATAATTGCTGGTTGTCTCCAAGGAGTCCAAATGTTGATGAAGCTTCTGTATTTAATAATTAAAGATGCTAACTTCAGAGAAAGACAGTGGGGTGTCGTTGGTAACCCTTGGACTTTTTAGAAGCCTGTGTCTTGGCCTGACAGTCCACTCTCTCACTTCATCCTCCTCTTGCCCTCATCGCTCCTCATTGCTCTGTGTTTGCTGTGTCGTCCATCACAGGCACTGAGAAGCAGACTTGAAGGCCTGAAGATCGAAAGAAAACCTGCTTAGGAAACTTAACTCTGGCAGCATCCCACACTGTGGTTATAAGGCATCCACCTTTCTGCCTGAGGTGCCCTTCTGGGAAACAAGGGTAATGAGGATACCTCTCCCAAGCAGGTTCAGGAAATCAACAAATGTTTGCCCAACTCTTTGAAGTTCATAAGCTCTGCATCTGGGTTAAGTCTAGTTAATGCACGCATAGGAAAACCTTTCGCAGGAGGAAGGCGCAATCTGGGTGTAGTTTTTCTTCCCATTCATTCAAATCTCTGTTGTTAGACTCATGAGAACGTCCCTCCAGTTAATCTGCCACACCTGGAGTATTCTCCCAGGATCTGCTACCAAGAGACCTTCAAGTCCATTTCCAGCATTCTGCATATGGCCCAGGTAACTCTCAGTCCAATCAAAAGTGGCTCTTGGCACAGTTGAGTGGGTTAGGGGAATTTAAATGGAAAGTAGAACTGTGCTCATTTCCCATACTAATTCCCAGAGTATCCCCCAGTCCTAGAGATGTTTTACTCATATCGCCGTGCCCACAGAGCACCAGAGGTAATGGGAAGTGAATAGCAGCATGACCACATAGATCATCCAGAAAATAAAGTCAAAGGCGTGACCTCATCTTAACTGTATATTACATTTGCAATGACTCTATTTCCAAATAAGTTCACATTTTTAGGTGCTAGGGGTTAGGATGAAAACATGCGAAATTTGGGTGGATGCAACTCAACCCATAACAACATCTATGAGTGTTGGTGATTCCAAAATCCTGGTCCACAGCTGAGGCAGATGGAAATGGCAACCTCTGTGTCAGATCACTTTCTCTCAGATGAAGTCTTGTCTGCTATGTTGGAGGCCTCACAATGTGACCCTGCCTCTTGCAGAGAGTTCCCTGCATGTCTTCACATACTTTGCACTGGCCAGACACCTGGTCTACCACTGTCTGCTCTCCTCCAACCCAGAGGCGGTACAGGAGAAGAAGCTGGTGGGGGAGCTACTCCTATTATACACCACAGGAGCTCTTAAAATCACTGGAAATGAAACACTATGAAGAAAACTGTCTTTAGCAGCATAAATGGGGTTATGCAGCCCTCTGAGGGCATGTTCTAATAACAATAGTTGTCTCCTTGATTGTCTTCATAAGAACAGATCCAGTGAACTAAAGGATAATAGTTTTGCTGAGTGGCATTTTCAAGGTAGAGGCCATATTTATTGCTCAGATCAATCAAAGCAAGACTGATTTCTGCCACCACTCTTCCTTCTCTGTCCTTCCTCTACTCAATGACAACCAGCAACTCCTTAACAAAGGTGGAGTATAAGTATTATGGATGAGAATGTAGTCCCAATGTATGTCAAAGCCTCAGGCACCCACAAGTATACCCTGCCCAGTATATTCCAAATTCAATGAAATACCACCAGGAATAATGTTTCCTGCATTGACATCATTAGGGAAGACTGGATTTTTGTCACCGAATGTGATTTTTAAATGCAGTGGCCAGAAGCTGGACATTTGGGCTCCATTTCATATTGCAGAACTTAAATATTTGAGTTGATAAACTTGCAACAAGAAAACAAATATCAAAAAGATGATAAATTAATTAAATTTTGCTTTATTATTTTACATTCAAAAATTTCAAAGCTACCTTTCTAAACATATACTATAGGTTGACCAGCTTTCTTGAGAAGGATGGTCCTGCTTCCTAATCTTTATGGGTAAGTTGTCCTTTCACGTATGAAACAACAATGGGAGGAAATGATCATCTGTTTTCAATGTCCTTACTTGGCAAAAACAACAACTGGCAATCCTAAAGCGATCTGCCCTCTCCCTCCACACACGCATATATTCACTTTTATCTTTCATTTTTTCTTTGCTAGGCTATGCTATCCAGAAATCAGTAAAAATGTGTTGATCAAACAAACCAACCAACAAAAACAACCTTCAGAAATTTTTCAGATAGTACGGTTTACTACAAAATATTCTAATAAATATCTGAGGAAGCAAGTGACACAATAGACCGATCAAAAAACTCCTCCTAACTACCCAGCCCTGCCTAACTCCAGAGAACATTGTTCTCAATCCCCCTTAAAGCTGAACTCCCCTGTGATGCCAGGGTCATTATTTCTGCTCGTCATCCCTGCCGGCTACCACTGGCTTCCTGTGCACTGCAATATTTATTTCTCTCTTGTCTGTGACTGCTGGCTGGTGACTAGGCTGTCCTGGACTGTCTAGAGAGCCGGAAGCAGATGGAAAATAAATGCAGTTGAAGACTTTTGAGGGCAAAGCTACAGACAGGAAGAGAAAGCCAAGAAATAAACAAACAGGAAGGAGACTGGTCTTTCTGCCTTTCATCTCTGGCTCTGATAGATAAGAATTAAACAGCGAGACGTCAATTGGGCTCAATTTCAAATTCTACCCAGCTTCTACTCCAAGGTAGTTGCTCCCTTTGAAAAGGTCAATTTCTACATTTTTTAAAAGGATGATTAAAATACCCTCTTACTAAGTAATTACAGCTCATTTCAAATGCTATAACCATTATCACACCAGAGATGTATAGTATGCAAGAATTCAATATCATCTTCAACACAGATATTGCACGTGTACATGTAGTGCACATATGTTAAAGATACATGCTGATTTAGACGGATCTCATGTGTATTAAAACAGAGCAGCAGGCCCAGGTTTAGGAAAGAGTTTTAAGTGATCAGAAACCACGGCCTCGTTGTTCTTCCAGTGCCTACTGTTCCTCATTCTTTCCTTTCTCCTTGTCAAACACCTCAAAATAAACTTAAATCAAAGCATTATCTCTGACTCTTATTGTAAATGCTTTATACTCAAAGACAATTGCATTTGATTTTCCTCAGAGAATTTCTTCTCTAAAACTTCCTATTACTGTGTGGCATGTCTTTAGTATTCGCCACCTCACCCCGGACCCAAATGCCTCCTTCTTGGGGTTTGTTTAGGTCATTGGTATGAACAGTGGTTAGCACTCTGGAGCTGGGTTACCCAAGTTCAAATTCTGACTTCTGTACATACAAGTTGTATGACCTTGTCAATGTTTCTTAGTCTGAGCCTCAGTGTCATCATCTGCAAAATGAAGATAACAACACTACCTTCTTCATAGGCATAAAGATGAACTGCAGTAAATGTAAACTTCTCAGAACAATGTCTGACACAAGGATTAGCTTGCATTATTACTTTCAGTATATAGTCAGAAATTATTAATGTGCACACATTTTTCTTGATATTAAAAAAATAAAATTTTAAAAGCAATTGGCTCAGCAGAAAATAATAAATAATTTAAGAAAACTTGCATTTCTGAAGGTCAGCATCTTTTTATAGAATTCTGTCTCCATGATCATTTTATATCATCTAAGACTATCTTGGTAACCTTTCTAAAACCATAGTGTTTTAAAGAATCTCCAGGAAGAAATACACGTAGGACAAGAAAAGACCTTATTTTTTCATTTTTTGTCCAATATAGGCAATAATCACCTGTTGTTATAAATGTAAAATAAAACCTTGATACATTTAGTATATCTTGATTCAATACATGCCTTACTTTCTACAAAACCTGTTTCAATCTCTCTCAATAATCAATTTAAAAATGCTTTCAATAGGAAGTTTCTTTTGGGGTGGGGGGCGGAATGTCATTCCACAAGTTAACAAAGGGTAAGATAATTGACTCCACCTTAAAATAATTTTTAAAACTCTCCACATCTACAATATGGCACACTGCCCACTAAAGAAGAAAAATGTGTCTATTGAACCATGTTTGCTGGCTTTGGCAAGTCATGTCCTATATTTTCAAGATTTTATTAGGCAATTTAACAAGATGCACGCAAGCAAATGCATTTAATTGTTAAAGGAATCACAAGAATCTGTGAAGGAAAGGTGCAGAGATGCTGCTGTGCCTCAGCCATCACCCTGTGTAAGTGGCTTGCTCTTTGCAAATAAGCTGGCAGCATGCAAGAACCAATTCAGACATAAACTGACTGCATTTTTATTTTGAGTTCAATATAAACTTGTCAAAGTTAAAATAAATTTTCTTCTTGCTTATGTTTTAATTTGTAACTGTGACAGAGTAGAGTTTGAGGAGCAGCACAATGATAGATATCATTATTACTGAAAGCCCACTACAACCATGTCTTGGTGTGGTCTTGGTATGTCTTGGTATGTCTATTCTGCAAAACTCAGGTCAGAATATTTAATTTTCTATAAGGAATATTCTTCAGATTAACTGTCAACTGTTCTGAAACTGTTAACTACTTGATAAATGTTAATGAGACATGTCAAAGAAGCTGGTATTATTTGCTCACTTAACATATAATATTATTCCATCTGCTCTGTAGAACTGCCTTAGATCTAATTACTAACAGAGAAGAGTTTTTCAATTGTATTGCAACTCAACATTTTCCTCCAAATACAGTAATCATCATGCTTTAATTATAAAGTCTTGAGTTTTCAACCATAGCTGCAGAGTCAATCTTGAGGGTCTGTGTTATGATCAGAGAGAAGGTAATCTGCCCACAGCCTTGGTTTGGGTTGGTAATCACCAAGGCATCATAAGCCTATGAGTTTAACAGAGACCTTTTAATAGTTACTTTATGGAAAGAAGATCAGCTGGGAAGCTAGAGGAAAAGCCAGGCTGAGAGGGGAAAGTAGGAATGATGGCTATATTGTAAACTTCAAATTAAACCCAGCAGTTGGACCAAAGACCTTTAAGTACTTTAGAAAAGACTTTTAAAAATATAGACTGCAATTACTTTGATTTTCATCTCTCTGACTCTGAACATATTTGGAACAAGCTAGCAAAAAAAAGCATTGCAGACATCTCTGTCCTAAGGAGGGAAAAAAAAAAAGGCATGCTGCATTTAGCCAATGGAGGAAACAGAAATAAAAGTTACTTTAATATTGGGCTACAAATGTCCAACTCCATTCTCACCTTAACCTTGACTCATTCAGGTTTTCTGAGCAGGTCCTTGAATCTAAATCTCTATCAGATTCTTGGTCTCTACCTGTAAAAATGAAATTAAAACAACTCTTTTCTACCTCACAAGGAAGTCATAAAGATTAGAGTTAGAACATTAAACTTCAAAGATGAAAAGCTCAATATAAATTCCAGCATTATTGTCGAGATAGCAGTATGAACTGACAGAAATGTGCTGCTTAAGCAATTCCAACCTGCCAGCAGATCTCAACTAGGATGACCTTGAGATGCACAGGGAAGGGCAGGCGTGCCTTGGGCTTGGAATCACCTTATCTCAGAACCAATCCTTAATGTAATGCCACTTAATTGTCCACACTGGGTAGTTCATCATAATGGTTAAACACTACAATATAATGCAGACCTGCTACTCTCCCCACTCCCCAAAAGAACTAAACATCTACCCTGTACCTACAATGTGCAAAGTAGTGCTATAGGCTGTAAATACAGAAATTATAATACATACTCCTTAACTCTTCAGACTTCATAGTAAAAATAGGAGAGCTGTGCATTTCCTATGTAGTCTAGAGAAAGCTGGATCTGCCAAAAGCTTAGAGCATCGCAAAGTAAGACCCTCCCCAAAATAACTACCCCAAAATTTTGTAGCTGACATTCATTAGCAACAACTGTATTATGCCATGACGTGTACTGTGACAAACCCAAATTTTGCACATTTCTTCTGTTTCCAAATCAAAAGGCTATGAGTGATATTTGAATATACAAGTGCTCCAAATTGTTATTGAAGGTCTTTTTTAAAGGCCTGAGCTGAGAGCTTCATCACTCTGTCCTCAGAATCAGTAAGCTGGAAGGGGTCCTTCATCCCAGATGACAAATACTTATGCCAATGTTTGACAGCTGATTTGCAGTGTCACCGGCGGTGTGGAGAATAGAATACTCTATGCATATGAGTGTGTGGGTGCGCACGCGTGTGTGTGCTCGTGTGTGTGTGTGCATGTGTGTGTGTGCTCGTGTGTGTGTGTGCACATGTGTGAGAGAGTGTGTGGGTGTGTGCATGTGTGTGTGTGTGTGCTCGTGTGTGTGTGTACATATGTGTGAGAGCGTGTGTGTGTGTGCGCTCGTGTGTGTGTGCGCTCGTGTGTGTGTGTGCGCGTGCGTGTGTGTGTGTGTGTGTGTGTGCGTGTGTGTACCTGCACGTACAACAAAGACAGCATACCTAATTGCCCTATCCCTGCCTTGGGTCCCTCCCTTCCTACTATTTGGTAATGAATAAATGAATGACAAGTTCGAATGCTGCCTCAGAAAGCACATCATTCTCAATCTAGGTCATTTGAAGCAGCTGTCCCTACCCCGTTTTAAAGATCACCAGGCTCTGACCTCCCTTGGAGACCTAATCCCAACATCTGACCCATTTACAGTTGGGAACACCTTTCCTATGTGGAAATAGAGAGAAACAGCTTAGTTTATTTTTTACTAACTTAGAGATAATTGTTGTCACAACTTTAACTTTTCAACCTCTATCATTAGAGGCTGGCTTTCCTCAAAGAACATCCAATACCATATTTTTTCCATTTATAACATGCCCTCGTGTATAAGATGACCCCTACTTTTCCAATCCAACATCAACCGGGTACTCCCATGTACAAGACAACCCCCAATTTTTGGTCTAACAATTTTAGACAAAAGTATCATCTTATAGATGGAAAAATGTGATAATTGTTGATTTTCTTCTCTGAATTCTCTCCAGATTTTTTCTATGCATCTTTGTAAGAATACAGATTTACAACAGCTGAGGAAAAAATGGGTATCCTTTCCCTCATCTGTAAAATGACACAAGATGATTCCTAAGATTTTTTTTGTGCTCAAGGATCTTAATCCTTGAGAAATCACACAATAGTCTAAAACAGAACTCATCAAATTCTTACACATATAGTCAGGTAGTAAACGTTTTAGGCCTGGTGGCCATAGGGTCTCTGTCATAACAACTCACAATGCCATCATAGGACAAAAGCAACCATAGACAATATATTAGCAAATGAGCATGGCTGTGTTCCAATAAAGTTTTATTTACAACTACAGGTGGCACAGCTGGATTTGGTCTGCAGGCCATAGTTTGCCAAACTCTAGTCTAAGGAAAAAACCAAGTTCTTGTTCTGTATCTTCATGCCACCTTTCCTGTCCTTGAGTCTAGGTCCAGATCTTCCGAAATGACCCACACCCATTCAGCAATGAGTGGACCTGGGATCTCTCAATTGCCTATGTATATAAAACACATACAATTACATGTAGGATTGGGGTGGGCACAGGGAGCCAAACTTAAAAAACAAAATATCTTTTGTTTTGTTTTTACATCATCCCATTCCTGACTTTCAGGGCAAGTAAAGGCCTACATTTTTGCTTACTACCCTTAGTAATAAGATTTGGTTTTTTAATTTCTTGGGCCATATTTGCCAACCACTGTGACCATACAGTTAGTGAATAAAAATAGAATAGAGTTCCTTATATTCAAAGCACAGTCCATGGTCCAGTAGCCTCAGCATCATCTGGGAGCTTGTTAGAGATGTCGAATCTTGGGCTCCACTCCAGACCTCCTGAATCAGAACCTGCATTTGAACCAGATCCCTTGGCTAATCCATCACAAACAACAATGCTTCTCAAATGGAATGATGGATTAGCCAAGGTCCTAGCATGAAACAGATGTCAACGCAGATGGAGCAAAGGAGAGGTGTAATGAAGGGACTTCTTAGGGACGGGTAGCCAGCATGAGACGAACACACAGAGATAGAAACCTTTGAACTAAGCCATCACTGTAGCCATGACAACCTCTGGGGCTGATGGGACATGAGTTAAAAATGATATCTGAGCCCATTTTGCACAGGAACCGCTGAAGAGAGGCTGCCTGGTGGAGCTGTCGTCAAAGAGGAAATAGCAACTTCTGGAGGCACATCACCAAAGCAGGGGGAGAACAGGGAGGAAACACCCCAGGCTCTTTCTCCTGCCTGTGTTCCTGCTGGCACCTCCCATTGCCCAAACTCAACCCAGAGACAGAGTGTAAGGGAGCCCAGGAGGCTCCCCCTCTTAGGAGAGGGGGCCTCAAGAGCCAGGCTCTCAGGGCCCCGAGCAGAGAATGAAGGCAGGCGGCAGAGAATAACCAGCGCAGGCAGAGAGGGCTTGCAGTCGGGGTTCAGGTCTCCTTGGGGTTCTAAGCTGAGGTCCCACCAGCTGGTGGCTGCCATCTGCCATGTCCTCAGTTAACATGGTAATGTTGGCTCTCCCTTTTATTCAGGATCCAAAATTGCTCAAGTTCTTTCATTGCCCAAACTAAAGTACCCTTAAAAGAAAAACAAATATATCTCCTTGCCACCTCAAAAAGCCACACCTCAAGATTGTTTCTTTTTTACCGTCAGCCCCACATCCCAATAACATTAAAACATCTCTGTTTTATACTGTCAGAGCTCACAGATTGTGGGAAGGACTTTAGGAGCAATAACTTTGGCTCCGAGCTGCTGACTTCCCTCTCTTGTATTCTACCTGCAGCGAACTCCCAGAGAGTTTTCAAAGCAGGCTTCACTTTGTTTCCTGACATACACAGCAGATCAAGTTATTGCTTAGTGAAATATAAGAATCAATAGTGTTGAAATGAACAAAAGAAAGGCAACAAGCAGACATTTAATGAAGAGTCTGCATCTTAGTCAACCTGTCCTTAAGCATCACTTATTTTAGCTTCAATATGCAAAATGAAGACACTGTGAAACAGTGCATCTTTGGGTGAAAATGAGGTGATGCAGAAAAAGCACTTAGCTGGCCCACTATCTGTAATTATTATTACAATTACTACAGACATTGAGCAGCATTTCAAATGCTACTAGAAGAGTTTTTCATCACCCAAACCCAACATGCATTCTGAATTATTGGGAAAGAGCCAGTCAAACAGGAAATCTTTACTGAGGGACAATGTGTCTGCCCATTTTCCTATCAGCTCAATCTGAGTCATACAAGACAACCAACCTACCAGGAAACCAAAGGACCCTCTTCCTCTCCCTCCTGGGTCTGACAACAACAGCCCCGGGGAGGGCGCTCCCTTGTTTCTAGCCTTCTGTCCTCATTAGATCAGTGGGCTCTCCAGAGGCAAGGTGTCTTCCAAGCAGAACCCCAACATCCCCATCCCCCCAGGCTGTCCAGCCGACTCCAGGAGAGAGAGGAGGCACTACTGCCACACCCTCCCTGTCTTCTCCACTGCCCTAATGCTTAGCAGCCACTTGTTCACCAACTCCTCACACCTCCCTCTACATCTCCTCTTACACATTCTTATAGCCACCTATAATCCCAGCCTAAAGACTTGGCAGCAAAGTAGGACAAACAGAGTTTTATTCGGCATTTCATTTTGGCAGCACCAGATGACACAAAAGGCAGGCAAAGCAGTACTCAGAGTGCATTCATTGCAAAATAAAGCAGAAGAAAATGAGGAGAGAAAGCAGAAAAAGGAAGAAATGGAGGGAGGGAGGAAAAGAGGGAGGAAGAAAGAAAGAATACTGTGAAAGCGTTGCAATTTGATATTTCAAAACAATTCTGAATTAATCAGCGCAAAATACAGAATCTTGTTGGGGTTTCTTATACATGTTTTGGGATAGAATATCATTTTTATTTTAAATTACACCTTTAAAGAAGGTACTTCCGTTTTCACCATGCCTACTCACCAAATTGTAAAAAGAAATGCCACGGTGGCTGCCGTGGGAAGCTGGGCCGGTATGACGCAGTAGACCACTACAGCCCTGTGCGTGCAGACGCTCACGGCAGAAGGACTCACTAGAAATCACCGCCGAGAAGCCTGCTAAGTGCTCAGGGCATCCAGCCACCAAATGCGTGTTTATTCCACCCAAACCATAAACTCTCACTCCCAGGGTAAGCAGGTGCTGTTTCTTTTTCAAAAGTTCAACACTTCTCAGCCACATAATTTACCTGGACCACGAGGAATCAGACTGCCTGCTTGGTTTCAATGAAAGCTCTCCTTCAGAGTGCCTTACCAGGTCCCATACTTCCTCTGTGACGTCAGAGAACCCAGGACAGAATGTGTCATTCACTGTGTGTGCATAAATTGCAAAATCTGGGTTTCTCGGCACATCTCCAAAGAATTCCCACGGTCACCAAGTTTATTTGGTAACTTTTGCAAACACACATTTGACTCATTAGACTTGTTTTCTTTCCTCGATTAGTGTGCAAAAGTTACAGGAAAGAAATTACTTAGTAGGAGGTTATACTTGAGAGCTGTTTACAGAAGAGTTTCTCGTCATTACTCAGAAAGAGGGAGGTACACAAAACGGGAACACCCTGATAGGCAGCTTCCCCCAACAATTTTTGTACATCTTTTGACTTTTTTGTGTGACCAAAAAGTAGATGTGAATTGTGAGGAAACCACCAGACCACATTTTCCATGTGATTTTTCTATTGTGGTAAAATAGACATCAATTAATTTTACATTTTAGCCATTTCTAAGTGTATGGTTCAGTGGCATTAAGTACATTAACATGGCTGTGCCACCATCACCACCGTCATTTACAGACCTTCTTTATTTTCCAAACTGAAACTCTGTATCCATGAAACAGTAACTCCATATTGGCCCTCCTCCCAGCCCCTGATAACCACCATTATAGTTTCTGTTTATGAATTTGTCTTCCAGGTAGCTCATATAAATGAAATCATATAATATTTATCCTTTCGTGTCTGGCTTATTTCATTTAGCGTAATGTCTTTGAGGGTGAACCACATTGTAGCATGTATCAGAATTTCATCCCTTTCAAGGCTGAATAATACTCCATTATATGTATACACCACATTTTGTTTATCTGTTCCTCTGTCTGCTGTTTTGTTCTCATGTTTTGGCCATTGTGAATAGTGCTGCTATGAACATGGGTGTCCAAATATCTGTTCAACTCCCTACTTTTAATTCTGTGGGGCACATGCGCTCTGTGTGATGTTAATTGTCTTTACCAAATGCTTTTCTCTACAACAGAAGACTGATTTTCAAACTAATGAGTGTCTTCGAAAGAGAAAGAGCGGTCATTAGCCTGGTGGCAGAGGAAGTGGGAAGCTCCTCATCACCATCAAACAACTCAACCCGGCAATCAGCAGAGTGACAGAAGTTGCAACAAAAACACCCCCATGAATTTTCTTTAGTATTTTGTAACATTATGAATTTTTAAATCCCTAGAGACCCCTTTGAAAAAGATTGAAGTTGTCTTGACCCTGAAAATGTAAATACGACCACCAAGGCAGCAACTTGGTAGCAAGAGAAACAATTACTAGACTGGGGAGAGAAGAAAGCCTCAGGAGGCCCCTGGGTGGATGACGCTCAAAGGGAAAGGCTAGAGGAAGTTGCATGGGGCTTCTTTAATGAACAAAGTCTTCCAGGATAGAGAGTAAAAGATCAGAGAGGAGCCCAGAGAATGGCCCCCAGACAGAGGAGAAACAGAGTCAGGGAAGGAGTGAGGAACAGGCCCTCGGTAGCATCCAAGAGTTGTGGATACAGAATAACCAAAAGTATGGAGTTTACAGTGCAGCCTCTAGAGACGCATCGTCCAAGTCCTGGAGAGAAGATAGGAAGCAAAAGCCACAGTGAGGACCCAGCAGTGGAGACGACACTGTCACAGGAGCTCCGCCAAAAGCTCAGGAGAGCTGCCACTGGCGCCCACACGGAAAAGACTCTCTTCGTTCCAGAGGTCAGAGAAGGTCTGAAGGCTGTGATAAGGCCCCGGCTTAGACAGCAGAAGTTAGGGGGAGTCTCCAGGAGGGATGTAGCCCCAACAGACCCAACACAGAGCCAAAAAGTGCGAAGAGAACATATGGGGCTTTATGCACTGCTTCTAGCCACTCACCGGACTGTGGGAGTTCGACAAGACTTGGCAATGATCCTTCTTGGATGGGTCACCTCACAGAAGGCCTCACCGTCCACTCAAGTTAATCTATGTGAGTCAACTGTTTATGTCAGGGGGAAAGGGGAGGGCATAGCTGGTGAGTTTGAGGATAAAAGGACACTTCCTCACATTCCCCCTCACAACCCATTTTCACCTTCAGTTGGTATCATCAAAGAGTGACACCCAGATCTTCCCGAGACAGAAATGGCAGCCACACTTTCTTTTGATCCATCTGCAAATTCCTCATCTGGCATTGATTTCACCAGCTCGCTGAGCCGGTGGTTGTGCCTACTCTCCTGCAACCACAGCTGAGGCACAAATGTGAATGAGACAACTCCCTGCTCTCAGGGAGTCCACATCTAAGGGGGAGACAAATAATTTAAAGAGGATTGCGGAAGAAAGTGCCCAGGGCTATGAAAGAAAGAAATTTGGAGTGCATTAAGGGCGCACAAAAGGAGTTTGCAACCCAGGAGGAGTATATAACCCAGAGCAACAAGTTTGTCGTTTCCTATTGCTGCTGTAACAAGCTACCATACAAAACAACACAGTTGTTACCATTTTCGAGTACTGGGGATCCCGAAGTCCAAGAGTGGGCCTGAGGGGGCTAGCATCGAGGTGTCAGCAGGGCTGCAGCCCATCTGGAGGCCCTAACGGAGAATCCATTCCCTGCCTTTTGCAGTTTCTGGAGGCCATGTGCTTCTCTGGCTCATGTCCCCCTCAGCAATGGCATCACTGGGGCCTCCGCTTCCTTCGCTCTGACTCCGGGCCTCCTGCCTTGGTCGTATAAGGACCTGGCAATTACATCGAGCCCACCTGGACAATCCAGATCCTGTCTGGTCTCAAGATCCTACTTTAATCACAACTGCAAAGGCCCTTTGCCAGGTAAAGCAGCATGCTCACGGGTTCCGTGCATTAGGACATGGATGTCTTGGGGGTGGGGGCATTATTTGGTCTACCACGAAGTTAATTTCCAAAAACAAACAAACAAACAAAACCCTCTGCATGAGTTAGGTCACGGCATTGTTACCCCCACGAATGAGAAGCCTTTCCTCTTTTTCTTCCTTTTTTTATCGGAGAAAAAAAGAACTTGCACAAATTTCCTTCCATTTGAAAAATTGCCATGAATCATCTCAATTACATGTTAAAACCATTGTGGATACAATCAGCCAACATCAGACATATTCTGCAAAAGCTACGCTCTTTTACCACTGACGGTTTCTCCAGAACGTTCCTACAAGTCGCTCCGCATCTCCACATGCTGCTTTTCTCATGTCCCCGTCTCATCACCCCTTCTCCTCCATGGGAGAAGCTAGCCAGGCCCTGGGCAGACCGGGCTCGCACGGACTCCCGGCACACGACCCACTCAATGTCATTGTCGAAGTGAGGCACAGGAGTAGAATTTAGGACCATTTCCTGAAATTTTTTATGTGTATCTATGGAATCATGAACTGAAGAAGATATTACGTGTTCTAATATGTTTATTATTATAGTTCTATAATTGTGATGGGGGGGACGAAAAATTGTAACCCCAGCTGGAACCAAGAATAATCTTTGCCCCAAATCACACGGGTTATTAACGGTACAGCCTGGACAAAAGCCCCAGCCTCTGGACTCCTGATCTAGTGAGTTTTGCACTAGTCACACACTATTTTCCATGTCATTCTTCTCTTTGAGGTAATATATATGTGTGTGTGTGTGTGTGTGTGTGTGTGTGTGTGTGTGTGTGTGTATATTTAATAGGAATTTGCTTTTAGATACACATCGAATTTCAATATTTGTTCTGATTTTCCTTTTTCTGAAACGCCTCCCACCAATAGCAATAATGGGGTTCTATACTAAGTTCTTTCTGTTGGTTGATGTTTGACTTTGTGAAATATAAACAAGTTTCAACACGAGGACAGAGAATATGTAATCAATATCCCTTGGCTCCTGTTCAGAACAGCCAGATCTCTGGCACTTGATAGCTTTGCAGAAAATGGATATCGGAAAGGAAGATCACACTTCATTTAAAAGCAGAACAACAGATGTAGGGGCGATGGTGTCAACGAGACTCAGTTACATATCTGATGAAAGTCTTTGTGAATCTCAAATAATGACAATATGGCAATCCTTTTATTTCTCTCTAGAACTCCCCAGAGCAGCTCCTGTGGACCCCCTCCCCCATCCCAGCCAGATGGCCTCAGCAACCACTGCACGGAGGGGAGCAAGGTCAGCCCACTCCCTGGATGTTCCCCCAAACCCCTCTTCCCTTCCTTCCCCCCGTGACCCTGCGCGGTGATTCGCCCACCTGGCTGCTTCGCCTGCGGACACATTGAAATCCCAAGTCCCCGGCACAGTGTGAGACGCCTGAGCTGTCTCCTGAGGCCGCGCTGTACGCACTGTGGTTCCACTCCCGCCTTACAACCCACGAGGCTCTCTGCCTTCCATTACATCTACTGTCTTCTCTGCCTCCAGGGCAGTCCTTCTTCTTCACCTGGAGAACTCCTAATCATCCTTCAAAGCCCAGCTCAGCGTTGACCCCGGGACGGTATTCCCAACCACGGGCCCATCCCAGTAAAAGTTAACATAATACTCCCTGCCTGATGGGGCGAGAGCCCCAGCCTTTCCTTCCCCAGGGCTCGTAACACCTGACATTAGCGTCATCTGGCCACCTCTCTGTGTCCCTCAGAGAGTTCCCAGACAGGCAGCTCCTTCAGAGCAGAGGCTGCTGCATTTACTCCCAGCACTTGCCTCAATCCTTGGTACTTAGCAGACACCCAGTAAATGAGGGATTGGAAGAACATTCAAGTCTTCCATTAAGAAAAAAGAAAGAAAGAAAGAAAAGGCACCTCTAACTGCTACTTTCTGGACCTGCCCTCTCATCTGCTTTCCTTTCTCCCTGGACGTGTCGTAGCTCAGTCCTCGCCGCTTTGCAAGCCAATTCTGCTGTCAACGGACCCGGGTCCGCGCGTGCTGGACGACCCCCTCATCGCCTAGTCGGCAAGCGGCTCCTCACCCCCACCTTCCTAGCTCCTCTGCAGCGGTGCCCCATGGCTTTCCCACTCCTGCCTTCTTCTGGTTTAAGTCTTCCCTGGGCCCCCGACCTTCCAGCCGCCCAGTCACCCTCTTTGTCTCAGCAACATTCTCCTACTCCAACTCCCCCAGTGCCAACTTCACGGAGGCTGGAGCCCCAGCCCGCTCCGGACGTCGGTGTAGATGGCCTGGGGACAGCTGGGACCTGTAAGAAGCCTCATCCCTAGGCTCTAAGAACAAGACAGTAAGGAAATGAAGTAACCTGTGTATGCACTCGGCGCTGGGCCTTGGGCGCTTAATGAGTGTTAGGGTTCGGGTTATTGGAAGTGGTATCACCCAGCTTCTCACTCTGGATTCCTACAAGGGACCATGTAACCTCTATATTCTTACCACGTTGGATAAAGAATTTACTACCACTTACAGCTTTTTAAAAGTAAAATACAGGCAGGGACAAAAAGCTGTCTGTTATAGTAAAAACCTACTTGAGATATGTGCAGCCCTCAATTTTGTTTCAAGAAGGTGTGTTTTGCCCTAACGTCGGACACTCAAGTGTTGGAACTGGGTTCTGCCATGAGTTGTGTCCTGTTTTATATTTGGAAATAATGCATTCAGCAAGAAATGAGATCCCCTTGACTCCTGTGTCCACGAAGAGGGCACAAATGTCTGGTCAATTATAGGAGCCTTTTTTAGTCACACCTTTCAATTTCTTCATGATTATTTGCCTTTAGTTCTGTAGACAGTGACTGTCACCACACACACACACACACACACACACACACACACACACACTTTTTTAAAGCAGGCAATTAATCATTTCCCCTCAAGACCGTATTTTACAGTCAGAAGCCAATTGTCAGCACACATGCTCCTAAATAAACTGACATACACACCAGCTAATAGATTAATTCGCATGGAGAAGGCATCGTGGGAAGAAAACCCGTGTTCACAGATTGCTCAAGCAGGTGCTCTGCCTGTTAACATCGAGATCAGTCCTGGCTCCAACCGCTCGGGCACACTGCCCAAAAATACTTACAGTTTCTCACACAGTTGATTCTAAGATAGTTATGCAAAAATGAGAGCCTGGTTTGCAGGAGGAAACCTAAGCTCAGCTCAGGAGGAGCCAGTGTAAGCTACTTGCTGGTACGGGTGGGGGTTGTTCTGTTTTGTTCTCCACCTGACTTTTCTCGTAGAAGATAATCGTGCCGTAATCCTTCATGCTCTCAAGTTTTTTGTTTTGTTTTTTGCTGAGATCATTCATTGTTCTTTATATTTCCATCACCACCACCACCACCCCCGCCCCCATACGTGGGTAATGCTGTGGGTCCTGAAGAAACTAAGACCTATGGGAATGACTTGGTTCAGAAGGAAGGTTTGCATGTACGTGTGGACAGTCACACGGGCACACACAGCCCTCACCCACGGGCATCTCCCGTAACATTCAGAGCCTCACTGACATCCCTTCCCTCTTCCTTACTTTGTACCCTCGAAGCTAGTCGTTTAGCCCCTATAGCCTGCCCTTCTGAATGGGAAGTTCAGCTTCTCTATAAACCACTTTATTGAGCAAAGGAACCATGGTAGAGTTTGCTCAGAGCTTCAGAAAGGGGAAACTCGTGGTCTGGTGTTCTATCTCACCAAATCACCCGTCTCCGAGTAATAATATAAAGGATAGTATGGGGGCAGGGGGGACATTTACCTAACAAAACATGAGGCTCCCAAATCCTGTAAAAGAGTGTATCAGTGAAGCTTGCAGGCTGGTGGCTGGTGAACACGTGGAGGTCCTGGGAGAGTGGTGTGCTCTGAGCCCTTTCCCCATAGTTGGCTTCTCCACCCCGCCCTCTGGCTAGTCCCGAGTTATATCCTTTATAATAAACAGGTGATCTAGTAAAAAAATATCTATCCAAAGTATTCTACATTTAGTTTTAGTTTTCCTAGGCAAGGATCATCCATATTCTTTTCCGAAAAGGATTTCTAAAAATACCAAATACGACTGCTGCCAACCTGCCCTGTTTCTCCCCTTCTGGGTCCTCAGTGAAGACAGGTTAAAAGTCCCGCTAAGGCTGCTGGGAAAGGGGCTGGAGGAGCAGGTCTCACCTGGCAATCAACTGGGTTCCCTAGCTCAGCCCAGAGGTCCAGCGCCACGCTGCCTCCCAGCAGGGTGCTGACCCTCTGCCGTCCCTATGCCTCTGTTGTAGTCCTTTAGTAATCCCACTTGTTTTCAAAGACACCATCCTCTGTTCTTAACTCCCCCCCAAAAAAGGGAGGGGTGGCATTGGGCTCCCGCTAACCCAGCAACTCTCTCCTTGTGGCACCTTAAGCAGTAAAGGATTTCACTTCCCTTCCGTAAGTGGAGCAAAGCCCCCCCTCCTGCAGGGAGGTGCTCCCTCTCTGAAGCTCGCTTCCTCCAGAGAGTTAGCTTTTCTGAACAAAGACCCAACTGTCTGCAGGGTGGGAGACTGTCTCTCGCTGGAGTTTGGAGCACACCCTCCTACAAACCCAGACACGCACAAAAGCTCCGCATTTCACCGCAGGAAGCAAGACTGGTGGCTTCAGGCATCATTAATCATTTGGAAGTGGTTACCGTATTTCGCCATGTATAATGCACACAATTTTGCCCAAATTTGTAAGGGAAAAATAAGGATGTGCATTATACACAGAGTAGTACTAATTGCATATCTATATAAGTGGTTCTTAATCCTTTTATTTATGCCTATGAGTTAAAAGTATGACTCTCGAAATCAATAATGATATCCATATGCCAAATAATACCCTTGAATATGATCATCGGGTTTTTATATTAAAAAATTGTATACATAAAATTTCTTGTACCTTGTATCTGTGCTTGTGTTTTGTAATTGTTACATAACATTTCTTGTACCATGATATGTTAAAAAAAATAGATGCTAAAATTCCTTTATAATCCATAAAACAAGTACCTAAATATAAACAAATAAAAATTTGAATTAAAAAATTAAAACGGAAGATTATTTCTCCTGGAAAGTGTGGGCCAAAAATGTGGGTGCAGATTACACACAGCAAAATATGGTATTCTTAAAAAGGAGAAAATAAAAACCCCAGGGATGCAGTTTGAGTTAAGTCATGCCCAATAAAAATTAGCCTTCTACTCCTCAAAATAGCATTTCCCCAGTTCCATGCGGAAGTTAAGAGCTGGCTGCGCTGATAAACTCCAAGAGATTTGTTTCCTCCTTAATTAGACCTCACACAAATACCGGGGTATGACTTGGGGGGGGGGGGGGGCGCGAATACCTTAGAGTTTCAGATGTAGGCAGGGTGGGAGGGCTTTACTTCATTTGCCTTCCTGCCCAGGAATGCACACATTTAGGAGGAAGATAAAACAAGAACAATTTGAGGTTTTTACCTTTCTCCAGGAATCTTCATTTCCCCATTGAAATACCATGAAATCAAGCCTTGCACGCCAATTTAGCTGGGGGAGCCGCGGGGCGCTCCCTCACCCCTTGCCTCATCATGGGGCCTTCCAGCTCCCCATGCGGGAGCCCAGGAGCCCTTCATCCCCAGCAGGGCTGCCCAGAGGGCGTGCCTCCTAAAGGCAGCAGAGCACCAGGCAGCCCGCCTTTCAGGTCTTCCCCTCTCAGGGGAAGCATCCCCCAGCCTACGCCTTGGAAGCAGAATTGCTTCTCCAACACAGGAAAAGTGATCACGAGAAAATGAAATCTTCAACTCTGTCTTTCCTGGGAGATCACATTTCCTGCTGTCCTGGGTCTAGAGGAAATTCATTTGCATAAAATTGGATTAATTTTTTTTCCTGAAGTCTCCTGGCCCACCAGAAGCATTGGCTCTCAGTTGCCTCTTTCTGAACCTTGGCTAGTTCCCAATCTTCATTTATTTCTTAATCAGGACATCCAGAGTCAAGATCGGAAACCATAAAGTAAAGGCAGCAAACAGTCTTCCCGTGTGCCACGTTGCCTCCCTATCCCCCAGGTGCCCTTTCACGTCCGTCTCATCGCTCAGCCCATGAAGTCTCGAGGCTAGGTCCTATCATCGCGTTCTAACGTAAAGCTAAAAATGGGGGCTGGCAGGAGAATCAACAAATAGCATCTTAGTACTCTTAGCTACCTATTTTATTTTTTTATATTCATTTTTATTGTTAGATTAGCTACCTATTTTAAAATGTAACACATGTTATTAAATCACGTGTGTTTATTGTTCTGGGCTTGGTTTCTTAAACTCAGCTTTGTCTACACCCAAAAGGAGCCTTATGAAATCAGCTCTGAGTCACATTGAAAATGACTGACAGAAAGGCTGAGCAGAGTGAGGAAGGCAGCCACGGGGGAGGGGTGGCCCAGCATGGGGTGCGGGAGCACGGGCCAGTTAAAGAGAATGTCCACACGGAGGCATGAAGGGACCGCCCGGCGTGGGACATCAGAGCCCACATAGGTGAGGGGGGCACCCTTTTCTGGGCACTGGCACCATGGGGTGTCAATGCCCAAGCAGGCTGAGAGGGGCTTCATGTGGCAGAATGCAGGTGGGGCTCCACATGACGGTCAGAGCTTGCACATCCAGATAGAAATCACACCACGGGGACAGGACAGCAATGGAGATGGGAGATTGGTTATGTACAGGAGGCTGACCCAATAAATAAACATTTTATACATAGCAGGAAGGGAGAAAACTAAAATGAACCCTGTGTCCTGATGGATTGGAATTGGATATACCGATGTGGGTAAATGACTCTCAGTATATATAGATAAATATAGAAATAAATACAGCTCTGCCTGGGAGCAATGACACAACAATGACGATGAGCCCACCTCACGCCTAGATATTCACTTGTAACTACCATCTTCCACTTAAAAAAAAACAACAGGGCTCCATGGAGAAACAGCTGATTCCGGTGCTGGAACAGGGATAGTACAAGGTAAGTGGAACATCTTGCCTTGCCAGAAAGCAAGGACAAGCTCACAGAACAAGGACAAGCATGTCAAAAGGACACAGAGGCCAACTTGAGTGGATTCCTATGGCCAAATCAGGGATAATTTGAGTATCAAAAAATTATAATAGCAACAGAGTATCACCCATTGAATAAAATAGGAAACAATGAGTCCATTTGAAATAAATTGAAAACTTGCTAGGGAATAAAATATTTACATAGCTTCAAAGTATCTTCCCACAAAATGCTTAGGAATTACAAAGTAGCAAAAGGTAACTTTACAGGGGGGAGCCTGGCAGACACCATCACAACCAAGTGGTCACAATGGACATCAGCACAGAGCAATTTGAAATCCTGCACCACTGGGTAAAACGCAATGAAAAGAACACAGAATCATTTCTGCATATTGGCTCGCAAGAGGCACAGCCTAAATCTAACCGTGAAAGAGCATCAGACAAATCCAGATTTAAGGACATCCTACGTAATAACTGGCCAGTGATCTTCAAAAGTGTCAAGGTCACTAAAGACAAAGAAAGCCTGAGGGTCACATTCTAGGCTAAAGGAGACTAAAGAGATGAGGCAACAGAATTTAGAATGTAATTTCAACCTGGAACTTTCTGCTATAGAATATATTAGTAGGCTAAGTGACGAAACTCGAATGGCTGAGGACTAGATGACAGTAACATGTCACTATTTCTTTCCTGTTTGGGGTGGTCATGTTGTGCTTATAGAAGAGAATGTCTTCACTATAGGAAAGACACCGTAATCAGGGGTGATGGGCATTATGCGACAACTTACTCTCACATAGGTTAGGGGAAAAAAGTTATTTATATTGCATTTGCAGCTCTCTTGTAAGCTTACTATTGTTTCACAGTACTTTTAAATTTTCATTAAAAAAAAAAAAATGAGTGTTAGCTCATGAGCACCTGGAAGGCCAGAGACCAGGAAAATTCATTCTGACCTGGTACCTGGCCCATGCCCAGTCCCGGCGAGTGCTCAGTAAATATTTGCTAAATTGAAATGTTTGGAAAACTCTCTGAGATGCAGATAGAACACAATGAAAGGGCTTCCATTAAGGTTTATGTGTTCATTTTAAAAACACCGATGGCTTTATTATGTGCCAGATATGACTGTAAATATTTTACAAGTCGCTCTAGGAGATAGGTCTATGAATACCCCCATTTTATAGAAAAAGGAACTGAAGGACAGAGAAGTCACGTGGCCTTCCCAAAGTCACAGCTAATGAGTAGCAGAACTAAGCGTTGAGCCCAAGCAGAGGCTATGCTTTTTAGTCCCTTTCTATGATGTCTCTTCCCGATCCCAGCTACAGAAAATTTAAGGCCTTTCCTATTCAAAATATTTTTTTTTGAGTGGGGGGTAGTTCCCCGGCTGGGAATCGAACCCAGGCCATGGCACTGAGAGCGCCGAAGCCTTAGCCACTACACCTCCAGGGAACCCCCTAAAATATCTCATTTTTTAACTCTACGACTATTTCTTTGTATATCCTATATTTACAACATAATGTCATATTCTTTATTTTAGAATGCCCAGAATCAGCCCAAGAGAAACCCGTTCTAGAGCTGGGCACTCATCTTTGTGGCAAGTGCTTGTCCACCAGCTTTGGCCTTCACATAAGTCTTGATCACTCAAGAAAACCTTTGGTTCTTCATTATCAGCCACAGCTACGTGGCCCCAGTTATTTAGATTTTTATCTGCTATGCACTTGCCTTTCTCCTATTTGCACTGGTGTCTTCACATGGAATATATATATGTCTTAGCCACCGGGCTGAGGTGGTACCCTGTGGGGCCTCACTGTCATATGACCCCTGCCACATTGAATCAAATGTGCCTCCTGATGGAGCAAACATGTGTCTGTCGCCCCTATGAAAACGCTGAAGCTACTCCGCTCCACATAGCCTTCTCTGCCTCACTTTCTCCCTCCTGGGAAACGTGAAAATAGATTGTTTGATGTTCATTTATGTTCTTCTCGGGAAAAAAGCTCTGTCAACACCAAGCGGCAGCACCCATTAGGCTCCACTTTATAGCAAATGGTTCATAGAGAACATGCAATCGATAAATGCTTTTCTTTATAATACAGCATAGCAAGTTACCTCGTAAAGCTATAACAGGCATGACACAATGAGTCCTGGTTCACGAGAACGGTTTGACGGTGTTTGCAGCCTATGAAGTTATCACACAAAAATGTATCACAAGTTTCAGGTGCACTTAGAACAAAGCCCGTGTTGCCAAATAATCACTCAATATTTTTTATCTTCAAAAAATATTTCGTTATAGGAACAAGATCTTCCATTTGGTATGCCCCGTTTCCAGAGGGGTGAAAGCACCAGCGAGAAAACAGGAAGCAAGAAAGCTTTTACTCAACCTTAGGTGCTACTTTTTTTTCTAAAATAGAACGGCAATCTTTGCCTGTGCTGTTTTCCTGTACCAACGTCCAGCCATCAACAGGCACGATTCACTGAACAAATAAGATTTATATTTATATAGTAATATATAATGTGAGTGAGTGTGACTGTGTGCCTCCTCTGCCATTGCTATCGCCACTGTAAACTTCTCTCAGTCGCAAACCATAGCTGCAGTGCTGGCGGTGGGCCCCCTGCACCCCCTCACCCCATCGCTGCGCGCACCGTCCGGCTCCCAACGATGACAAGAGTGTTTTCTTATTGCCTGAACCCGCTTTGCTGCTTTGTAGACAGGCAAAATATTGCAAAATGAATGTCTCCAAGAGGAATCCTCAACCCACAACTTTTTTAAGTTGGTGCATAAATACCCCAACTCCCTTGCCCCTCAGGTAGGATGAGTTTAAGAAGGTGTTTTCGACACTTGCTGCCAAAGCCTCCCCAGAGGGACTGAATCCCAGTACCCCACAGTGGTAACTGGTTGATAACACACCCTTGATGGGTCGCCTTCTCACATTCTTGTCTCAATTCCCACGCCCTACTGGGGTTCCCTCAATGACGTGCACTTTAATCCTTAAGCCCTCCTTGCCTCAGCACCTTCTCCTGGGGAAACCCAAACTGCAGCAACTGCTCACTGAGGAATATGCAAGTGGACCCACTGGACAAACTGCTGTCCTGCCATCACCCCACAGAAGAACTTCAAAGCTCAATTTGTATCCATGCCTTAAGTGTTCTCTACCTGCTCTCATATCCCTCTAGTTCTCCACCTTTTACCGATGTCCAGCGGGCCAATGACAGCTTTCTTCTTCCCCAGTTCTCAGTAGCCCCTACCCAAAAGCTTTAGTTTCCTGGCAATCTGTTGTCAGAGACGTCCGCTGTTTACGTCATCGACTGTTGTGTTCAATCGGCTCTTTATAACTGTGCGCTTCTTCTTCTTCTGTGCACAGCAGCTGTAACCTTCCGTATGTTTATTTCCATCAGGGTCACACTGCCATCTGGGCGATGGAAGCTTATGCCCCGGGGAAGACATAGCCATAAGCCAATTTACATTAAGACACAGATCCTAGACATGTAGTCTAAGTGTGGACACAGAGCTGACTCCAGCTGACAAGGCCACCAGACTCTGATTGATTTTGCCCATAAAACATGGAGGTGCCCCTGTCTCATAGACAGAGGCAGAGACATTGTGTAGGCTGCATGACTAATCCAATTATTTATTCCCTTGCTAGTCTCATCTTTATTTGATCTGAGGGCTCCAAGTCCAGGATAACAGTTTCAAATGCCCCCCTCTTCAACCCTGTCCAGTCCCCTCGGGCTTGGTTTGAAAGGACCCAAAGACACTGTGCCTTTTGGTCACCATTTTCCTTATGGCTATTCCTGGCATTTCTGTGAGCACTAAAATTTTTTTTGAAGATTAAAGGGCTGGTTACAATCATAAAAATTAAAACCACTTTGCATAAGTTTTTCTCCATCGCTTCCCCCCTGCCCCCCAAAAAGCACAACGGAGGAGAAGAGTACCTACTAGCTTTCAGTGACCTACTTTCTGTCTCTCATACGAAGTTTCCGCTTTCTCTATTTTTTATAACATTGAATATGGAAAGAATCTGTCAGTATTTTCAGCAATCATCTCCCTTCACCACCCTAGTGTTTCACACACTATTACCCAAAATATTCCTCTGGAGCCCACAAGCAGGGAGAAGGAGAGTGTCCTATCAGCATCCCCATTTGCTAGCAGCACTGTAAGGGTCCCTGCTGCGTACAGATGATTTGGAGTCCTGCTGGGAGCAGTGCTGGTATTCCCTGTGCCTTGGTGCTGATAAGAGACAGACCTTTGCTAGCACAGCTTTCTCACAGTCCCCTAGCCCTCTGCAGGAGAAGCACTCCTCATGCACCAAAAGCAGCTTTTCTAATAGGTTTTGTCACACACACACACACACACACACTTCATTTCTTTTAATCAGCCTGGAGTTTTCTTTGTCCAAACCTAATCTTAACAAGAACCCTCTAGGTGGTCTTTTGTAGGGCTAAATACAGTCTCATATCTAGCATACTACCTGACATACAACAAGTGCTCATTAAGTATCGATGTCACTATCTATCTACCTGTATGTCTGTTTAAATGAGACACTAGGCCAATTAAGAAGTGTCTAGCAGGAAAACGCCATTCTAAAAAAATTTGAAACCAGAAAATTCCTTCATGAGAATTGGTACACTGAATACACAAAAGAATATCTTCTTTTTTTCCCCAAAGCTTGACTTCCCTGCACATCTTGTCATTCAAGTTTGAGGCTAATTTAATATTAATATATTACAATAGCTAAAAAGATACAATAGGTTATGAAAAGGCTCTAGCCAAGAGAGAATTCGGTTCTCTGATGATTCTGTGTGGAAATTCGATCATGGGCACCAATCATACTGTCATAATAAGATGAGCTTCCTCCTCTTACAGATCTATCATTATCGGAATTGATGATTCCGTTGTTGCCTCAGCTATTTGGAAAACGGGACCACGGTGGGTTGTTTTTGCACCGCCAGTGCCTGGCACGATTCTCATGCATAGTGGGTTCAATGAAAGTTTGGCAAACGAATAAACTGATGCATCACCTAATGTGTGTCAACGTTTTTTAAAGGCCTAAGCACTTACTTGTACAAGGTGGTCTTTTCATAGACCGTCTGAAAGGTCTCTCTAATTCTAGGACTAAAGTAAAACACAGCTAGTACCCCATGGGGGGAGGCCTTAGCTAACGACAGATGGGCTTAGGGATGTGGAAGCCTAAATTCATCGCCTTGAGCTGAGACGCATTCTGAGGACAGAACGTACCCGCAGAGCTCCTTGCTGGATCAGTCTAAAGCTGCCATCTGAGGGACCTTTCTGGAAATCACACCCTTCCCGTCTGCTTCTTCCCTGTCATGTTCTCACACCAGTTTCTCCTGGGAACACTCCCTTAATAAATTAGTAACTCCCGGGGGAAAAGCAAGTTAGCATAAAAGGATGATTCCATGTTAGGCAAGCCATGCACCAACGGTCCCAC
>PVJL010011044.1:0-45298 GCA_004026885.1 Lyroderma lyra
CAGGTGAAGGCCACCATCATCAGTGAGCAGCAGGCCAAGTCTCTGTTCAGGAACGAGAACACCCGCAGGTACGCGTGCCCTCTCTCGCGTCTGCCCCTGCCCTCGAGTCCTCACAAAAGGAAGAAGTGACCCACCTAGGAGCTTTCCAGTCTGAGCCGTTCCTATGTAGAAGCCCCGTTAGCCTTTCTGGCCTCTTCTGGCTCTCGGAGAAAAAACACGAGGGGGTTCTCTGTGAAGATAGCACGATTTGGTTTCATTTAGTAGGGACACATCCAAGAAAACTTGTCCCTGTTTTGCGTGTGTTTATTTCTTGTGTATTCGACGGAGCTAACGTGTCCTCTAAGTGACGGAAGTTTTTAACAGCCTCCTGTGTTTGCTCCTCCCCCATGCGAGCTGAGACCCTGCATGGCCTTAGAGTTGCGTCTCCCTCTGATTGCAGCGAGTGCAGTGGAGAGATCTTGAACAACTGCTGCGTGATGGAGTATCACCAAGCCACTGGCACCCTCAGCGCCCACTTCAGAAACATGGTGAGGGTGGGCGAGGAGGAAGCATGGCTTTTCCTCCATTGCCTGAGGGCTTTGTCACCTTAGTTGTTTCCGTTGTAGTCCCTGAAACGAATTAAGAGGTCTGACCGGCGTGGAGCAGAGTCCGTAACGGAAGAAAAATTCACAATCCTGTTTGAATCACAGTTCAGTGTTTGTGGCAATGAGCTGGTTTTTCAAGTCAAGGTAAAACCTCAGCTGTGTGTGTGAGTGTGTGTCCTTCGTGGCACAGGAGTATTGTTTTGGTCACATCGTGTCTTCCTGTTGGTTATTGATGAACAGAAAATGAGGAGACCTCATCCTTAGAACTGTATCTCTTAGATTCCCTTAAGAAGGAACAAACAATAACGGACTGAAATAGTTGGAAATATAGGTGGAAACTGAATCGGGAGAAGTATCACTGGGGAGGAATCAGAGTCAGAGTTGTAGTAAGTTTTAGACATTTGTTAACTTGCTCCCGCACGCCCTCCCCCCAGAATTGTCTCCTTAGTCTCTTGTCTCTCCCTTGTTCTCCATGTAATTTTGAGAATTCACTCCCTCCTTCAGAAATATCTGATAAAATCTCTTTTGATACATCTGTAATTTCTACGATTGTGCCAGTGTGGAAAAGTCGTATTATTCCTGGAGCCATTCCCACTCGGTGTCCGAGGGCGACATTGAACGAAGTGTGAGGAGAGGGATGAGTGTGCGTGAGGAGCGCAGGGGTGCGGCCGGTGGGCGTCAGCCTTTCTCCTGTGTCTTTTTAGACCCTGTCCCTCCCGGTGGTGGTGATTGTTCACGGCAGCCAGGACAACAACGCGACGGCCACCGTTCTCTGGGACAATGCTTTTTCAGAGCCCGTGAGTGGATTCCTTGGGCCTGTGGGTCTCGACATCTTGATGCTGGTGTCATGAATCTCGTTTCGTGTGTTATCCCTGCACAGGAGCCTAGGGACAATGCCATTTTCTTGGTGGGAGGCAGATTAGAGGGAGTATGGAAAATGGATAGAGCAGGGGCTTGAAGTCAAGGCCAGGGTTGTAATTGCACCCCCACCATCTTTTCACTCTGTGACCATGGGATATGCACCTCTCTGAGCCTAAGTTGCCTGTCAGAGTCTGCAGCACAGCGATGATAACGCTGTACAGTGTCATTAAGAAGATTGAATTAGGTAACGTACAAAACTCTTGTCACCTATGGAGTCCTCATTTCAAGTCATTGGATGAAGCCGTAAGTGGAATTTGGGACTCCCAGGTTCCTCCTAGGGGTTTGCCCCCCTCAGGGGGTTACTTAAGCTGAGAAGTTGCTTCATGTCATCTTCCTTCCAATAAATAAAGGTGACATTTAATGTCTTTTCAAAATTTTAGATTCTGTGATTCATCCTAGGTCTCAGGAACAATGAGATGCTTTGTCTAAAGGGACAAATATAATTTTGTGGATGTGCACACATAACTGCCTGAGTACCCCTAGTGTGCTGCTTGGTGAGCATTTTTAAAACATTTCCATAGGCAGAGCTCCATGTGTGGCATATTTCCTGTAGAGATTAGTCTGTAAGCACATGGTTAAAGGCTTGTAGTTAAGGGAGTTCCCTGATGGTGTAGTGGCTGAAGGCTTCGGCGCTGGCACTGTCAGTGCTGTGGCCCGGGTTCGATTCCCAGCCAGGGAGCTACCCACATACCCAAAAGCAAAAAAAAAAAAAAAAAAAAAAAGTAGGGCTTGTAGTTACTATTTGGGACATAAAAGTATGTTGTTCTCTAATGTGACTGTAATGTGAATAGCCTTACCTTCTCAACACTTTTCTTTGGAAAATGATATTTCTGCTGTAAATGTGAGACTTATATCAGAAATTCTACCGTGCTTGCACTCCCTGATGTGCAATTGCAACCCCTGAGTGTAAGGCTCATTTTGAAAATGATCAGCCTACGTCATGTCCCTAATAAGCTTCCTGGATAGGACTGCTGGGTCTGTCCTTGCCTGTCCACGTAAGATCTCAGGGGCCACGTAACTTTGGCATCTCCTGCAACACGCCGTTACTAAAGTATCTTGTCTAAGTATATAAGCATTTTTAACATTTTCAGTATGTTAATAACTAATGTACAGCGTATGCTGTTTTAAAATAAATACATATGGAAATTTACAGATACAGGGAGTTCCCTGGTGGTGTAGTGGCTAGGCTTCGGAGCTCTCAACGCTGTGGCCTGGGTTTGATTCCCAGCCTGGGAACTACCAAAAAAACAAAAACAAAAACAAAAAAACCCCAAAAAACCCAAGAAATTTACAGATACATTTGCATATGTGTTGCATGATATAAGTACGTTGAGCATTGTTTATTGTAGCTAAAGATTGGAGGCTGATACGTAGATGTCCATCTGTGGGGGTCTGGTTAAATATATTACTGTTCCTCCATGCTGTACATTAGAATAAGCTTGTCTAATTCATGGCCCACGGGCCACATGCGGCCCAAGATGGCTTTGAATGCAGCCCAACACAAATTCATAAATTTTCTTAAAACATTATGAGATTTTTTTGCAACCATTTTTTTTTTCTTTTTAGCTCATCAGCTATCGTTAGTGTTAGTGTATTTTATGGGTGGCTCAAGACAATTCTTCTTCCGATGTGGCCCAGGGAAGCCAAAAGATTGGATAACGCTGCTGCAGGATATTGAGCAGCCACAAAAGAAAATGAGGAATTTCTTTATGTGCTGATGTGAGGTCTCCCAGATATAGTAGTATGTGCAAAAAGGGAGATGCAGTGGATTTTATGCTTCCATTTATATTTTTAAAGGGAAAAATTGTTTATTTTTGCTGGCCTGCATAGAATATCTTGGGAGGTATATGCAAGAAACCAGATTACATGCCTTTGGGGAGAAGAACTGGGTTGCTAGAGGATAGTGATAGAAAAGTGACTTCACTGTGTAACCTTCTGTGTTTTTTAAATTTTGAATCGTGTGAGGAGTTGCTTATTCAGAATAGTTTTATTATTAAAATAAAATGAAGTACTATGGCTGAATGGGGTGAAAAGCAGTTTATTAAAAATTCATATGTTAACCTGTAAAATCATCCATCTCACACTCACCGTTCTTCTTTAAGTTGTTTCACTCCGAGCCAGAGATCAGTGTCAAGGGCAAGGATTACACTTGTGCACACACGTTTGAACATTCATCCTCCTTCCTTCCCTCCCCCCGCCTTTCCCTCTCTCTTTACCTGGCTAGAGAGCCAGTCGTTTAAATTTCTCTTCCCACTGATTTATAGTATAAGAGCCAGAGCCAGACCTTGGTCATGTTTTGTTTTTTGTGGCTATGAGAATGTAGGATTGGACTGTAGGTTCAGCAGCTCGTTTGCAGACATCCATAGCATGAGGTTACCCTCTGAGTTGTATGTGAAGAAGGTAAAGTGAGCCTTCTGACTTTCCCAGAACTGCACGCCCATGAAAGTTTGAATCGAACCTCAGGCTCGGTAAGACGAGCGTCTGCAACTACGCCCAGCCCCCAGTGGTTTTCTTTTGCAGAGTAAATCATGCAGCTGTCTTCTCACAAGATTCTGGCTTCTCCCCCTCTCAGGGCAGGGTGCCATTTGCCGTGCCTGACAAAGTGCTGTGGCCGCAGCTGTGTGAGGCTCTCAACATGAAATTCAAGGCCGAAGTACAGAGCAACCGGGGCCTGACCAAGGAGAACCTCGCGTACCTGGCGCAGAAACTGTTCAGTAGCAGCAGCAGCCACCTGGAGGACTACAACAGCATGTTTGTGTCCTGGTCCCACTTCAACAGGGTGAGGGACCCGCCGCCAGCTGCCATAAGATCAGTCCCTCCAAACCACATGCCTGAGGCAGTCTCCCTGCCCCGGCCCCTGTGCCTCCTGCCCCTAACAGAATGTGCCCAAAGTAATGGGAAGCTTTTGAATAGATGGACAGCCACATACTTTTTATGTAGAAAAGTACATCTTTGACTAGTTAAGTAAATTGGGCATTGTGTGCAGCCAGTGCATTTTATAAAGGACAACAGCACAAAGAAAACATTAACACAACTCATGAGAAGGAAAGCTTTGGTGATAATCAGAACTCCATGCTCTGTCCCATGGACTCGGATGCAAAGTCCGCCTCCCACAGGACTCTCAACCCTCTCAAGGGGGTGCTTGTAAGGAAACTTCCTTTAGCATCTGGTAATTCAGATGCCATCTGTCACAGCTTTGATTTTAAATTTAACTTTTGTTTCTTTTCTTACACACCCCCCACCCCATGTTTTAACTGCCCTAATTCAGAGATCTCTTAGTCTCTGGAGTCTAACTCTTTTAAATGGTTGTGTGTTGACCAGTTGGCTAACACGTTTGCTGGGGGTCACAGGAGGTTTGATAGGGGAAGCAGGAGGCCTGCCTGTGCCGTCGCAGGAAAACTTCTGCCTTCCACTAGAATCATACAACTTATTTTGCTGGTAATTATTGCTAACGACTGTGCTGGAGTGATCTCTGTGGTCTTCCAGGGTGATTTAATCCGCCCCCTGGGCATCTTGTTAAAATGTAGGCTCTAAGTCAGTAGGTCTGAAATGAGGCCTGAAAATTTGCATTTCTCAGAAGCTGTTCAGTAATGCTGCCACTGCTGGTCACAGACCCCACATGAAAAAGAGTAAAGGATCAGTCAGTCCAGGTCCAGGGGAAGGTGTTTGCAGCAGGGGTCTGTGGGTGTCGGTAATTGCTCTGGGGAATTTTCCCCTGCTTCCCTCTTTTCCTCTGCATTCTATTTTTTGGTTGCAGGACCATTTATTTGGGAAAACTCAGGCAGGCATGTATATTTGTATGATTCTGACAGTGTAGATGTTTGTCTTCCATTTGATTTTTCCAGTTAAAGGATATACAGGTAATATTCCGAGTCTTACGTTTGCCTTCTTGTGTTCATTGTCGTATCTCCAACCAGGAGAATTTACCGGGACGGAATTACACTTTCTGGCAATGGTTTGATGGCGTGATGGACGTGTTAAGAAAACATCTCAAGCCTCATTGGAATGATGGGTGAGAGTCGTCATTTCTTAGGTCAGCAGTAGAGTACGAAGGTCATCTTTCTGGCATTAACAAATCTCACTCTGTTTCTGTTCCTTTGGCCTTTGTGACCCAGGGCGATCATGGGTTTCGTGAATAAGCAGCAGGCCCATGACCTACTCATTAACAAGCCAGATGGGACCTTCCTGCTAAGATTCAGCGACTCTGAAATTGGTGGCATCACCATCGCTTGGAAGTTTGATTCTCGTGAGTAGCCTTCCCTTTTTAAGACTAGAGCCAGGTTGGCTGTAGTTAGCTGCTTTTGCTGCAAAACTACTTAAACATACAATTTATTTGTTGGAGCCAGTACTCCACAAATGTATGTAACCTTGACGTGGCTACCTGTCATCCAGGAAAGTAACATCAGGAAGGTAAAATTTTGTCCAAAATCTCAGCTGCTTCCCATTTGAAATGCTCCCTTTCTTATTACTCAAGCTTGGGCTAATTTCAGTGAAGAATTACTTTGATGATTTGAAATCTTTCAAGGAGAAATAATATGCTGTTTTAGTTTTTCCCTTATCCTATCTACCACAAGGATATTGCCACTGATCATTTCCATCCAGGAATGTTAATTCATTCTTTTGACCCTCACAATAAGGTAAGAGTAGCTTGTGAGTTTGTTTTTTTGTGTAACTTAAAGATTTTAATAGCATTTAATAGCACTCACATGTCCTCATATCTCTCTTATATACTTTTATACATGGAATCAGGGGATCAATAAGAAGTTTCTTCTAGAAAGGGACAGAGTGCCATTTGAACTTGAAACTACCTGACGGAGATCATTGGACTTCTAGGGAAGTGGCGTATACATTGCCAGCTATCTACCTTTGGCTTTTAAAAACAGCTGCTGGATCTATAACTTGTGGTTTTTTTTAAGTGGAGATTTTCATTGGTACATTTTTAATGGAGAGCTTTAAGTTATAGTATATTTGGGTATTAAGATTTCCTATTTAGAAATCATGTTTAATATATGATTATTCTGTTTATTGATCTAGAGGAAAGAATGTTTTGGAATCTGATGCCTTTTACCACCAAAGACTTCTCCATCCGGTCCCTGGCTGACCGCTTAGGGGACCTGAATTACCTTATCTACGTGTTCCCTGATCGGCTAAAAGATGAAGTGTACTCCAAATATTACACGCCAGTCCCGTGCGAGTCTGACACTGGTAACCGTGTTTGCATTCTGATTTGTTTTTGTTGTGATTTTCATTTTATTTGAGTTGTGTGTGTGTGTGTGTGTGTGTGTGTCCATCTGTCGGTCTGTCTTGCATGAAAATCTACACAATTAGCATTCAGTTACTGCTATTTGAGCATTATCCTGGGCAGATGTAAATCCTGGGCTATATCCTTCAGTCACATCAAAAATGTATCTGCCACTAACCCCAAATATTAAATTGAAGGGAATAAATTGCTTTCAACACAAGCTTAGAACAAACAAAATCAGGTAAAATTTTGTTTTTCAAATAGAGGTGGTTTTATTGTTTTCTGAACATAGAAGTATTATGGATTTATTGTAAAATATATAGAAAAGAAAATTGATATCACACAACATCTCTCACGTAGAGATTAACTACTGTGAATAATTGACATAGATTACATAGATATGTATTCTTCATTCATTCATTCATTCTGTCACCAGACGCTTATTAAGTACTTCCTGTATGGAGGATACAATTTAATAGCAGAAGGAAAACAATAAATGAGTAAAGAACTAAACATATTTATGTAGTGATGGATGCTATAAAGACAAATAAGCAAGGTTAAAGGGATAGATAAGTGACAGGGTGGAGGATGGGGCGGGTAGCATCTCACTAGAAGCCTTCCCTGAAGAAGGTGATGATCGAATTGACCTGAACAAAGTGAGGAAGCTCTGTCTAAAGATCTGGAGAGAGAACATTCTAGGCTGAGAGAACAAGTGTAGAAACCCGACGTGGGAGTGAGGTTGGCGTGTTTAAAAACCTGGGAGGCTAGAGCTGGATGAGCAGGGAAAAAAGTGGTAGGCAGGTCATTGTCTGGCTTAGAGTCCAAGGTAAAAGGTTTGGGTCATACCATACGTGAGCTGTTCTGATCTGATTTTTTTTCCACTTTACAATCTATCATAGGCAGAATTACAGGTCAGTGAATAAAATCTTACAAAATAATTTTAATGATTACATAGAATTCCATTGTACTGTGATTCCATGATATACGAGGTCTGTCCGGGAAAAAAATCCAGCCATCAATGCCTCTGTTTTTCATATTACATGGCTGGATACTCTCCGGACACCCCTCGTATTCCATATTCATTATTTAACATACTTACAATTTAAGTTATTCATAGTTTTTTTTGGTTGTTGTTTTTTTTTTTTTTTTTTTTGGTCAGGATTAGATAACCTGGTACATGCATCTTGTTCAACTATTTTCTTGGAGTAAATTCCTAAAGTAGAATTTGTGTAAAAGGTGTATACTTTTGAAGCATTTTGACACGTCTTTGCAGAATTGCCCTCTAGAAAGCAGAATCTGTTTTCACTCCCACAGATGTCTGTCTGAGTATCTGCTTCTCCATCCCCCTGCCAATCATAGATTCTGTTCATCGGTTTCTCATAGATTCTGTTCAACGGTTTCATGTTCGCCAGTCTGATTGGCATAACAATGGTATCTCAGTCCTTATTTTCATTTCTTTGATCCTAGGTAAGGTCAAATGTCATTTCATATAATAATAACAATAATAATACATAGAATACTAATAGCTGCTAACATTGTTCTGAATGCTTACTGTGTGCCAGGCACTTTTCTGAGCACATTTCATATCATACAGGTAACTCCCATATAGCACGGTTGCTAGGTTAGGTTCCCTTAAAACGTCGTGTCATGCGAATCCGTGTTATACAAAATGAAGAGCTAATACCAAAAAGGGGGTTAGGTTCCAAAAATTAAGAATACATCTTATTATATTTTTATAAGTAAGAGAAATATCTTTATTAAAGGAATTTTCACCTATGCATAATGTAGTAAAAAGGAAAACACAAAGTTTTAAAATGTATGTACTTAATCCTCGACAATCAAAATGGATTTAAAGTTCTAAATAATTTTAAAATTCTGCAGTCTGATACGACATGCATGCTCGAATGAAAAATGTCAAATGAGATCTTTTGCTCTTAAAAGCTTTCATTGCATTCCATATTATTCAGGGATTTCCCTAATTTCAGATGAGATATTTTTTGCTCTTAAAAAGCTCTTATTATGCTCCATGTTGTAGGGTTTCCCCCAATTCTTGAAACTCCTTAGAGCAAAACCATGTTCTAGAAGTGCCGTGTTATACAGGGTTACCTGTATCTCATTCAATTCTCAAAACAGGTCTGTGAAGTGGGTGTTTTTACTATCCCCATTTCACAGACGAGGAACTGAGGCACAAAGAAGTAAAATAATTTGCCAAAGGTCACACAGCTAGGAAGAGGCCAATCCAGGATTTGAGCTCAGACAGTTTGACACCAGAGCCTGTATTTCTTAACCTTCTCATAATTGGCTATTTGTGTTTTTTTCTGTGAAGCACATTGATGTTCCTTGCTTATTTTTCTTTTTGAGTTCCTTTTGTTTCTTAATAATGTGAAAGTAGTTTTATAAAGTAAATAAACCCTTTATTATATATAGCAAATATTTTTCTCAGTGTGTCATTGTTCTTTTAACATGTAAGCTTTACTTTGCTGAAATGTGAATACTTGTAATTTATAACCCAATCTGTCAACCTTTTTTAAAATTTTTTATAGAGTCTCTTTTATATAATTTCTAGGTGGGAAATAAGCCAAAGTAGTTTTAGATTTTTGTGGTATTTTGGATTAAACCTATCATTGCTTCTTTTTGTTAGCATAGCTAATCTAGATTTTAAAATCCTAGTTTTTACAACATTTCTTTGGTTTTTATCTTTTCTGTCAATCTATAAAATTCTCTGTAGACTGTAAAGCACAAAAAGCATGAAATATTATAAAATGGTAGCCCTTGACCTTTGAAGCCCTAGAAGAAGCAGGTCAGGATACCAAGCAATTTGAGAACCATGTCGCATTTCATGGTCTTGGGCTGTTCCACCCTATTGGCCACAGTCATCCTCATGACCTAATATAGTCAGATTATACTTAGTCCTGTACTCACATTCCCAGGAAACAAGAGCTCATTCACTGACTTCCGACTGTCTCATTCCTACCACCTCCTTAGCCTTTTTAAAAGGTAATTGTGGCTGTATCCTGCTGCCTGCCACATATGCCAGCGGGGTTCTGTGGCAGGTAAAGAAGAGACACAACCCAGTGCTCTTTCTAACCAGCCTCAGAGCATAGACAACATTCACTGCAACGAGTGACCAGCAGATTACTCGCCAACACAGAAACTCCAGAGCATGCAGACACCTGAGTGACATGCCCTTCCCTAAAAGAGTAGATAACTCAGAGTGACCTCCAGGATCAAGTCAAGTTCCTTCCTCTCTGATCTTTGGTTTTTCCATGTGATCCTGACAAAGTGTTTGTATACTTCCTGCGTGAAAACCTGTAGTGATAAGGAAACCAATTCTTCCCAGGACAGCCCATTTTTTTGGTAGGATAGGGGGCAGCTCTAATTATGACATTGTTTCTTACATGACTGAGAATGTATCATTTTCTGACCTCCTTGTCCCATAGGACTTCTGACAAGTCCTGTCCCTCTGTTGTATATGCAATTTTAACTTTTTAAGATATTTTTGCTTTCTACAGTTCATTTGCAATTAATGCTTGATCTCGATTTGTAGTGAAGTATCTATTTGCTGTGGTTTGAAGAATTTATGAACAGATCCAAGCAAACTCGTAAGATCTTTTCACTTGCAACTTTAGTATTGAGGCTTCTCCTCTGCCAGGTCTTCCTATCAGATTGAAATGTTAAGTGCTTGTATCAGATGCTAAGATAAAATTAGGTGACTGTCACCTATCCCAAGAAAAGGTATGATTCGTAAGGGAGATTGCATTTTGATTTCTTTTGAGAACTTTGGTTCTCATCACTGTTCCCCCTTTGGCAGCTAGAGAAGTAGACGGATACGTGAAGCCACAGATCAAGCAAGTGGTCCCTGAGTAAGTGTCCAGGGTCCCGCTCTGGTGTCCTACTGCCGCTCCCCCTGCCCCACCCCCTGCCCCATAGCCTTGTCCCTCCCCACCACCTACCCTCCCCTTCACGGGCCCAGCATTTCTTCCCATGAAAGCCTGGCTCAGCACTGGGCAGGAATTGGGTTTGGTCACCATGAGGCCACCAACCAAGGCCACACTCCCGCCCCCAGAGCCCCTGCCCAGAGGGCACTTTGTCCTTCTGCATCCAAAAAATGTAAAGACACCCCCTGAGCCCCTCCCCAAATCAGCCACTGCTCTGCTGCTCCGAGGCCGCTGAGGCTCTGCTCTGCTCCATCCCACAGGTTTGTGACATCGGCTGACTCTGCCGGGAGCAGCGCCACCTACATGGACCGGGCCCCCTCCCCAGCCGTGTGCCCCCAGGCTCACTATAACATGTACCCACAGCAGTAGGTTGTGTCCTTGTGAGGCTCTGTGGGGAGGAACTGGGCCCTTGGCCTCAGGCTGGAGGGCTGGTGGGCAAAGGAATTCAGAGCTCCTCTAGGTCAGAGCCCACCCAGCTGGGAGGGGGAGACAGGACTGGAATATATTAGTAGTTTAAAGTGGGGTTAGGCAAATGTCATCTCCCAAATGGAGAACTTTCTTGCTCTGTATAAGGCCCAGGTGGGGCTTAGACGCGTCTGGACAGCCAGTGTTAGGGGTGGCTGGGGAGTTGGTATTTGAGTCTGAGTCTTTCTGTCCAGCTAGCAAAGGACCCTTCTCCCCAGTGCTTAGATCGGAAGTGGCTCCTTCCCCTTGAAGCCTAGGTCGGGGTCACAGGCAGCCTTGGGCTGCTCACCTGGTGGGGGGCGGGGCTTGGCGTTTGGGCTCTGCTGCTGGTCATTGGCCTCTTGACAGCCTCTCCCTTCCATTTCATCTCTTCTCTTGCCTTCCCAAGCACTGACCAGGTCCTTGACAACGATGGGGACTTCGATCTGGATGACACCATGGACGTGGCACGCCGTGTGGAAGAACTTTTAGGCCGACCTATGGACAATCAGTGGATCCCTCACGCGCAGTCGTGACCTCCCGGCTCCATCTTCCGCGTCTTCGTCCTCACCAGAGGAGTTACTCTTGTGGATGTTTTAATTCCATGAATCACTTCTCTTTGGAAACAATACTCATAATGTGAAGTGTTAATACTAGTTGTGACGTTAGTGTTTCTATGCATGGTGGCACCAGTGAAAGGCGCGCGCGTGTGTGAGCGCGCACGTTGGGGTGTCTCTCCTCCCTGCTGTCCAGAGTTCGGCTACAGCGCGGGGGCCACAAACAGACTGTGGCTGTCTGAACCTTGTACAAAAAGGCGGTTAGTTCCGTGAGCCCTGGAAGTCGCCCCCGTGTCTTGAGGGTGGCTGAACTCCGGCATGTGGCTGTTGGAATAACAGGCAAAAGGGAGGAGACAGCACCTCCTCTTGGATGAGTCTCTGTCACTGTGTCTGCCAAGCAATTGTTATATAACTATGATTGTCTCAGCTTCTGAAATGCAGAAACTGGTTTTTGACAAAGAAAGCCAGTCCTCCCCACCCCTGTTTTCCTGGGTAGGGGTGGGAAAAGGGGCCACATGCGAGGATTGTTGGGGCAAGGGGCCTCTGGGCTTTCGGATGGGCAGTGGCTTTTCAAACAATGCCTAACCCGTCTTAGTGTCCTCTCCCTCCCTCCTCCCCTCCTTCTCTGTCTCCCTCCCTCCTTCCCTCACTCTGTGTGTGCAGACACATTTGATGAACTAGAGGAAAGAAGAGAGGGTCGCGTAACCAAAGCTCAGTGTTGTTGTCCTTTGTGTTGTGGCCCCAGTAGAATGCCCATCCCTGCCTCTCAGGTGCTGAGAATGTTGTTGCCTTGTGGCCCAGGGAAGCTGCACTAGTCCTGTCCCCCTGTCCTTCCTCTGTGCTGGGGGAGTCCTGTCCCCCTGTCCTTCCTCTGTTCTGGGGGAGTCCTGTTTCCGTCCTTCCTCTGTGCTGGGGGAGTCCTGTCTCCATCCTTCCTCTGTGCTGGGGGAGTCCTGTCCCCCTGTCCTTCCTCTATGCTGGAGGAAGCACAAGCAAGGGAGGCTTTGAGAAGACTCATTGACAAGGCTCTTTGCTAATGTTGGATGGTGTTTTTGTTTTCAAATTGGGACTTTTTGTTTCCCCCTTCCTACCCTAATTTGATATCAGAACTCTTCCTGCATCAGGGCCTGTGCCATTCATACCCAGGTCACCTCATTTCCCTCCACTGTTCCTCTATGATGTCTTGGGGAATGGGTGGCAGGAGCGTAGTCTGATCCCAGGGCCCGTGTGGTCCAGTGGGTGTTGTTGCCCACCAGGTGCGGGGTGCCGGGGAAATGCAGTTAGCAGGTTTGCTAGAAGTTTGTTAAAACTGCAAAAAGAAAACAAACGCCTCAGCATAATTGTGTCCACCGTTTCTTCTGTAGCTTTACACCAGCAGGAAGGAATGGACAATGGTAGGCTGGTAGGAAGAGGCGGGAGCAGGTGTAGCTATTGGGGTAAGCCTACAAGGTCACCCTGTGCCTCCTCTCCAAAATAAGGACAGGACTACGCCCGGGAGAGAATGGCCCTAAAAAACCTTATTTTTATACATGTGAGTAAATAAACAGATATTTTTTTTACAAAAATAACTTCTGAACCTATCAGTGTTTTGATGTTAAAGGAAAATATTCCTCTGTAGTAAATTATTTATTGGAAGATGACTTTTTAAAAGCTGCTGTTTGTCCTGGCTTGGTTTCATACACTGATCTATTTTTCTATGCCAGGCAGTAGGATCTCTCTGCCTCTGAGGAGCAGACTGACCCCATCCATGGATACCAGCATTGACATCAGATGCTACTAAGTCCCTTACGTACCCCTCAAGATTATTAAGGTTCCCCCTGTGAGGATGGGCTTGTTGGGGAATGGTGAAAGGGAAGCCCCGCTGCTCTAGGACCCACCCAGTCTTAAAGAGCCCTCACCTGCCCTAGTCACTCAGGCCTCCCTGATGGGGGGGGAGGGGCAGGGATGGACACACACTTGTAGACTGATAGTGGGCCCAGCCCCAGGGCATGCTGAGGGCAGAGCTCTCATTTTACAGTTGGGGTTGAGGGGGCAGGTGCCGAGCATGGGCTCCCCATGCTTACACACACAGTTCCTGAGCTGTCCTCAGTTTCCCTGAGGAGGCACACCTATGGATGGGAGAGACTTTTGACTGAAAGGTGCGCTCATGGTCTGCATTATGCTATCTCCCGTCTCCCTGTGCCTGCGAACCAGAAGGGGCAATGGGAAGTTTTGACCACCTCATCCACTCAGTTGCTCCCCCGCACACAGAAGTCATCGAAGTGCTCCAACTCTCCGTGTGCCACGTGCAGGGTTTTGTAGGGAGTGGGGGCGGGGAGAGACAAGGTGAATAGAACTTAAAATGGAAGTATACTTTTTATAATTTTCCTTTTTAAAACTTTGTGAAATTATTTCAGATACATATTTTAGTGTTGAGGCAGATTAGTATTTGGCCACCAGAAAAAGGTATTGTGAACCATTCTTCTTGGGGAAATCACAAAATTGTGTATTTTATGTTACAATAAAGACTTCCTCTGAAGGGACTACATTGAGTCCTGTTTTTTTTTTTTTTGTTTCTTTTTTTTTCCATCAGGTGGCGGGGGAGGATGGTTTGATAGGGATAAGTTTGAAATCATCAGTATGACTCTGAAAAGGGGAACTAGTTGTTGGGAGTTGGCTGCCTCAGAGGGTGCGTCATCAGCTTTGACGGCTGATGGGGGCATTTCTCCCCTTCCTGCTCATATGATGTTTTGAAAATTAGAATGATAGTCTATCTCCTAGCCTCTCATCTCTACACTCCCCTGTTAGGAAGCTCATCTTTAAAATTCAGCACATTTAGAGTGCCTGCTCTGAGCCAGGCATTGCGAATGGGGTGAGAAATTGAGAAATGGTTCTTGCCCGCAGGAGGATTGCAGTTGGGGAAAGGCAACTAACACAACCAGTTATGATAGGATACTGGCTCATGCTGCTATCAATAAAGGTATCCCAAGAACACACAGGAAGGCACCGAACAGTTTGAACTGGTTCTTTAGGAACAAATAGGAGCTTTAACCAAGAGAAAAAGAGGATCGGACACAAAAGAGGAGACACTCCTACAGACCTTACAGAAATAAAAGGATTATAAAGGAGTACTATGAACAATTGTATGTTTATCATTAGATAAATTAGATGAAATGGACAAATTCCTAGAAAAACTGAAACTGACTCCAGAAGAAATTGACCATCGGAATAGATTTATAACGAAAGATTGAATTAGCAATCAAAAACTACCTACAGAGAAAAGCCCAGGCCTAGGTGGCTTCACCACTGAATTCTACCAAACATTTAAAGAATTAACACCAAGGTGGTTTGGTTTTTTTGTTTGTTTGTTTTGGAAAAAACGTATTCTTCAACATCAAAGGAGCAATTTTGATGGTAGAAGTCACCCCTGTCCTTATGAGTTTAACATTTTCACACAGAAAATTGTGTCTGTATCACCTAAAGGGATGTTTTTTTATTTAGATAAGAAGGCCCATAGGGAGTTCCCTGATGGTGTAGCGGCTTAAGGCTTCAGCGTTGGTGCTGTCAGCGCTGCGGCCTGGGTTCGATTCCCAGTCAGGGAGCTACCCACATACCAAAAAGCAAAAAAAATAAATAAAAAGAAGGCCCATTAATTTTTGTACTGTTTTGGAATTACAGCTTTCACCAAGCATGTGCCACTTGGTTACAAGCCACCTGTGTTCCTGAAGGCTATAAATATCAAGTCCCCATCTCCTTCAGATGTGAAGATCTACTGTCTTACTACCACCCCCAACTGCTTCTCTCCTTACAGGTCCTTAATAAACTCTTTAACTCTGGAGCTGTCAGCTGCTTTCTTCAGGCCCTTGGCCCTGTCCTCCTTTGGAGGTCTGATCCAGTACACTTCGGGAAATTTTCCCAACACAAAGGACACTCGAGAAAATGAAAAGACAACCCACAGCATGGAAGGACGTATTGGCAATCATCTATCTGATAGGAGACTTGTATGTAAAATATATGAAGAACTCTTGCAACTTAATAATAAAGAGACAATTCAATTAAAAATGGGTAATGGATCTGAAAAGACATTTTTCTAAAGAAGATATACAAATGGCCACTAAACACATAAAAAGATGCGTGGTATCATTAGTCATTCGGGAAATGCAAATTAAAATGGACTCAAGTCACTCTACACCCCGCTAGGATGGCTAAACCAAAAGCCCAGATAATAAGTAGAGAAATTGGAACCCTCGAACCAGGTTAGCAGTTCCTTACGTATTTAAACAAAGAGTTACTATACAACCCAGTCATTCCAACTCGTAGGTATATGCCCACAGAAAAATGTGTACATAAATGTTCATAACAGCATTATATTTATACATAATAGCCAAAGGGCAGAAATAACCCAAATGTCCTTCAACTGATAAATGGATAAACAAATGTGGTGTTTATAGACCAACTTTGGATGCTGTTATATTCAATGGAATATTATTTGACAATAATAAGGAATGAAGTGCTGATACAAAGTATCACATAGAAGGGCCTTGAAAACATTAAGTTTTCAACTAAGTAAAAGAAGCCAGACACAAAAGACCACAGATGGTGACCGTCTTTGTGAAATGTCCAGAATAGGCATAGAAATAGAAAGTAGATTTATGGTTGCTTAGGCCTGGGGCAGGGGGAGGCTGGGAAAGGAATCAGGGGTATAGCTAAAGGATGTGGGGTTACTCCTGAGGTGATGAAAATGTTATAAAATTGACTGCTGGTGTTGCACATATCTGTGAATATACTAGAAACCAGTGAATTGTAGACTTTTGGGTGATCTGTGTGATGTGTGAATTATATCTAATAAAGCTGTTGTTTTTCAAAAGCAAGTGCAAGATCTCAGCAAGAGATAGAAAGGAGTGAGAGCGAAGTAGGGTGGCCTAACTGTGAGAGCAGATCTATGCAAAGGAGCTCAGCTGTGAAAAGGTAGGAGAGAGGCTACAAGACCTAGAGGTGGGTGAGGGGTTGAAGGGATGGGGTTAGTGTCTGAGACCCTGGGTCAAGAGCACAAGGGGAGGGAGGGCTTAACCATGGACAGCAGAAGAACCTCATTCTAGAGCACGGGAGAGTAGGAGCCTAACTTCGATGGGTGCTTTGCTCCAAGTTGTAAACCACCTTGTGTCGTAAAGAGAGAATTTTGTTTTTCCTTGGGATAAAGCCAATAAGCTAACACAGATGGTGACCCCAATTACCAGGTAAAGATAGGAAGAACTACATGTGACAAGTGGTGCCATCAGGTCCTCTCACTTCACTAGTTATCATTTAGAATATGTACGTAATGGGTTCTGTCTGTTAAGCTATACAGTGGAGTGAGATTCTTTTCTGTCTTTGTAATCCCTTAGCTGGTTGCCTGTGATGTGCATCACATCCTGGTTTAATGCTTACTCAGTAACAAATGTGTTTTATTTCTCTACTACTTTTGTGGAGAGGATTTCTGGGTTGGGAGAAAATGTTGGTTTTTAACAGTTTTCAAGATTGAATCTGCTTCAGGATGGGGTGCACCCTGCTCCGACCTGCAGCTGCGGTCTGGTGCTCTTTTCCACACTCAGCTTTCGCCTCTTTCACCTGCCCAGGTTTGAGGACCACGCTACTCTGGCCCTAGCTTCCCACATCTGCTGGCTTGGGCCAGCACCCAGCACAGCCCCCTTGGGCAACCTGCTCCTTTAAGAGCACCCCCACACCCCATGCCAGCTCCTCCCTCAGGCTCAGTGGCCGGATTTCCCTGTTGTGAGGCCCAGCCCTTTAAAGCCATGGCTCCATCTTTCTGGCCTTCCGTGTACTGCGGCTGAGTGCTGAGGGGGCCCTGGGTGCTGGGAGCAGGCACAAGTGGGCTGTGACAGGTGCAGGTGGGACAAGGACCTCTGCCCAGGGCTCAGGAGGGACACGGAGCTGGGACAGGGTAGATCCTGGGATGAAGCACAACCAATCAGGAGTGGGCAGGACCTGTCATTTGTTGAGCAGCCGCTGTGTGCCAGGCACCGTGCCAAGCCCTTCCTGTACCTCTGAGAGGGTACTATATTCCCACCTGACAGATGGGGGGATGGAGCTCAGAGCTGCTAGCTGATTTACCTGGGGCCATACAGGTAGCAAGCGGTAGAGTCAGGATCCCAACTCAGGTCAGGGTGACTCTAAAGCCTGACGTTCTTTCCTCTCCCTCACCTGCCTGACAGGGGTCCTGGCTTCTTCCCAAATTCCCCTTGTCCTTGGTTTTCCTGTGTGTAGTAGAGTGGGGGTGGGGGTGGTAAGCAACGGGCGGTCCCCGCCCTCCCAATACCAGCACTCTGGCCCTTCCTCCTCCCAGGAGCCGCCTGGAGATGCTGCTGCTGCCGTTCCTGCTGTTCCTGCTGTTCCTGCTGCTGCTGCTGCTGCCGCCACTGGCCGTGCTCCGGCAGCAGCAGTCCCAGGGTCCCAGGCTGTCCTGGTTAGCTGGTCTGCAGCACCATGTGGCATGGGGAACCCTTTGCTGGGCAGCCGCTTGGCAGCAATGGAGATTGGAGCAGAGCACGCTGCACGTAGGCCAGAGCCAGCAGCAGGCCCTGAAGTGGTGTCTGAAGGGAGACCAGGGTGCCCGCTGTCCCCTCAGCGGGAGCACAGGTGTGTTTTCCAGGGTCCGGGGAGGTGGCCCAAAGAGAAGGGAACCCCACAGGACAGTCAGATTCCAGAGCCTGAAGGCCTCCTTTTCCCGCTTCTGCGGCCAACACCGAGAGGCCTGACCCGGAGACCCTCTCCAGGCTCCGGACTGTTCAAGATGAATTTTCCCACCCCGGGCCCTGATAGCCCCCTCCCCACCCCCAGGCCTATCCTTTCAAGAGTCTCACCAGTCTTGCCTGAAACTCTTGAGAAACTGTGGCTTCATGAGGAGTTTATGTTGTCTTTGGGACTACAGATATGAGCACCTTCCGGAATCATCTCCCTCTGACCAAAGCCAGCCAGGCCCAGGAAGAAGGAAGTAGGGGGCAGGAGCTGCCCCCTACCTCACACCAGCACCATGGGGAGGCCTCTCTGCAGGTAAACTGAGAAGGCTGGAGCCCAGCCCCACCACAGGCTCCTCCTTGCAGCCAAACCCTTCCATGAGGGTGGGCAAAGAGCCTCCAGCTCAGGCCGGAGGCCAACAACATCTCTTATCTCCCTCCAGGCCACCGTGTTGGGTCTGGCAGCCCTAAACAAGACCTACCCAGAAGTGTTGGCTCCGGGAGCCATGGCCTGTGTGACTCCTACTTCCCCCTGGCCCCGTCCCCTCCCCTGGCCTTGGCATGCCCTCGGCCTGGTGAGCCCCCCAGGAGCCAAAGACCCAAGAGCCCTGCTACTGGCCGCACTGAGGTCCCCAGGTCTGCGGGCACTGGAAGCTGGCACAGCAGTTGAACTCCTGGACGTCTTCTCGGGCCTGGAGGCTGATGGCCAAGAGCTGGCTGAGGCCATAGCTGCTGGGAACCCAGGAGCACCTCTCCCAAGACGGGCAGCAGAGCTGCAGGAGGCCCTAGAGCAGGGACCCCGAGGACTGGCCCTGCGGCTCTGGCCAAAGCTGCAGGTGGTGGTGACTCTGGATGCAGGAGGCCAGGCCGAGGCTGTGGCTGCCCTGGAGGCCTTGTGGTGCCAAGGCCTAGACTTCTTCTCACCGGCTTACGCCGCCTCTGGAGGTTAGCAGGACTCAAGCATCATGAGCAGGGGGCAGGGGGCAGAGGTCCCACAACTAGCTGCTGTGCAGTAAGCCCTACATTATCCCCTCATTTCATTTTCCCCAACACCAGCAGCTCCCTTTCAGACAGGAAGAAACTGAGGCTCATGGGAATGGCACAGATTCACACAGCACCAGCAGTTACCCCCAGGTCTGCTCCTCTAGACACTGCCTTTTCCCAGTCAGGACCCTAGAGGCAGTGAGCTGAGCCTGGGGAAGCCACGGAGGAGGGAATGGAAGGGCAGCCGTGGGATCAGATGCTCAGAGGATTGGGGCCTGGGGTCCAGGGTGAGGGCCTAGCTAGCAGAAAACAATGGCACCACCAGATGAAGAGGCTGCTTGCTCCCCACAGGGGTGTTGGGCCTGAACCTATGGCCAGAGCAGCCCCGTGGGCTCTATGTCCTGCCCCCTGGTGCTCCCTTGATTGAGCTGCTCCCAGTCAAGGAAGGACCCCAGGAAGAGGCTGCCGCCACCGTCCTGCTGGCCGAGGCCCAGAAGGGCAAGGAGTATGAGCTGGTGCTGACTGACCATGCTGGCCTTACCAGGTGACCACCTGCCCACCCACCAGCCACCTCAGGCCCTCTGGGACCCTGCTGAGGGCCAAGAGCATGAGCTGATGGGGGGCCTGACCTCACTCTCACTCCCCGTCCCTGTCAGGTGCTGCCTGGGTGATGTGGTACAGGTGGTTGGTGCCTACAATCAGTGTCCAGTCGTCAGGTTCATCGGCAGGTAGGTGACCTCCCAGGGAGCTGAGGGGCTGTCCTTGTGCCCTGGACTCTCTGCCTCTCCTTTCCTGCTCTCCAGGCTGGGCCAGACCCTGAGTGTTCGAGGAGAAGACATTGGCGAGGACACGTTCTCCGAGGCTATGGGCCGGGCAGTGGGGCAGTGGCCGGGGGCCAAATTGTTGGACCATGGCTGTGTGGAGAGCAGCATCCTGGGTAAGCTTTCCCATCAGTTCCTGCCCCTTGTTCTCAGGTTGGCTGTCCCCCAACCCATACCCATCCTGCTGGGAGACCTCAAGGAAGGAGGTAAGAAAAACTCAGTCTCCTTTGCTGCTCCTAACGAAAGTCCTTCCCTGTGTTTACCTCCCTCCCTGCCCCCCTTTTCCATGAACCTCAGAGTGGGGAGGAACAGGGGATGGGGGAGAGGCGGGCAGCAGACAGTGGCTTTGGAAGCTGCCCTGTTCACAGGCGTTCATGTGCCTGGGGTTTGTCTGCAGATTCCTCTGGGGGTGCGGCTCCCCACTATGAGGTGTTTGTGGCGCTGAGGGGGCTGAGGAACCTGTCGGAGGAAAATCGAGACAAGGTAAACGAGGCAGGGACAGGATCTGACTGCATGTCCCCTTCACTCTGCACAGCCGAATGGCGGGGAGGCCCTTGGAAGGGAGGGGTGAGCCCCACAGACACATGAAGTCCTACCCAGGCATATGCTGGGCAGTCGCGCGCACCTTATCCACACGCCACACCAGCCTCATGCAGGCCGTTCTGTTCGCAGCTTGACCACTGCCTTCAGGAAGTCTCTCCCTGCTACAAGTCCCTGAGGTTCCGGGGCAGCATGGGCCCTGCCAGAGTCCACCTGGTGGGGCAGGGGGCCTTTGGAGCGCTCCGGGAAGCCCTCGCTGCCTGTCCCTCCTCCCCCTTCCCTCCTGAGATGCCCCGGGTCCTGAGGCACAGGTACCTGGCCCAGCTCCTGCAGAGGAGAGTGGTGTCCTGAGCTGAGGCCTGCCCATGGCCCTACCCATCCCCAGAGGCTGCCTCACTCTTTCCTCTGCGGCTGCTCTGGATGGAGAACCCTTGGCCAGGGTCTTTGACTCTGTGTCACCTGACAGTTGCCAGGTGACCTGAGAGCTGCTGGGCCTTAGGGAGGTCTGACGTAGTCAGGCAGTTCTGAGGAGGTGACTTCAGGGCTATAGCCGATGGTGGCAGGGCCCTGCCTGGAACCCCTTGGCCCTCGCTGGAGGGCACTGCTGGAGTTCCCACGCACACTGACAGCTGCCGTGTCGCTCAGCCCAGTGCCCTGGGCAGGCCGGAAGTGTTGGGAGTTCTCGTTCCCAGGAGCAGCCCTCAGTCAGCAAGAAACAGGAGTTGTGAACACTGACCTCAGCTTCGTTGTCTCTCAGTGCGGCAGCTCGGAAGTGTCTTCTGAGCCCGTTGCCCACAGGGGTAACCCCCTCGTTTACTCGGTTTATACTGGCTTCACTCCCGTCCTCACTTCCCCATGTGTTTTCTAGGATCACCTCCCCAATAAACCTCTTGCACCCAGATTCTTGACTCAGGGTCTGCTTTAGGGGAAACTGTAGTGGTCCCTTTTGCTCTGCTCCTGCTGCAGCCTGCACACACCACCCCCACGCCCACCCCCACCTTCAGCTCTGGACACCAAGGCTTTCTCCCTGTTCTCTGCTAGGGTAGGCCCCAAGTGTGTGTGCACTCGGGAGACACAGAGCCCCCTCCTCCCACCTCTCCCCCTCCCAAGCTTAACTTAAATGTGGAGGGGCTGCTTCCCAAATGCCCTGGCCTTGGTTCAGCACAAGTCCCTTTCCTGGCCCAGCACCCACAGATCACCTCAGGGGCAGAGGCTGTATTGCAAACCATAAAGCATCTCAGCAGGAGGCAACAGCAGAGGCCCTGTGGGCCAACTACATGCCTTACCAGTGGGGACACTGAGGCTTCACAAGGTTGTAAGGCTTGTCCAAGGCCTGATGCTCCCCCTAAGTAGCCTAGCACCTGTCCCCAAGTCTTCGATTCTGCCTCTGAATTACTTGTGGATTCCAAGCCCCACATCCAGGCCCCCACACCAGCCCATGACTCCTTTCTGCTGAAACCCTCCACGGCTCCCCAGCGCCCACAGCATGAAGACCAATCAGCTCAGCCTCTACGACCCTTTGCCCAGCTCTGGCCCTCAATGTGCCTGTCCAGCCATGTCCCTCCTCTGTGACCACGAGGACCACCCTCTGCTATCCCACTGTCACCTGCAGGTCTTTGCTCAAGTTGTCCCTTCTGCAGAGTGCCTTCTCCCCCAAACTTACCTGGCAGAAATCCCCTTTACCTAAAAGTCCATTTCAGAGTCCTTCTCTCCCACTGAGCTATCATTATGGGGGTCACACCCCCAGCTGGACTTTGGAGTTCCTTGAAAATTGGGCATGTCCTATGCAGACTGTCGTTCCAGCTCCCACTGTGGGGCTTGGCACAGAGCAGGCGCTCAGTAGATAATGCCTAAATAAGAGACTTCAGCCACAGTGGCTCACTCCCTGCTGTTAGCAGGGTGGGACCCTATCCCTCCTATCCAGGAAGGAAGCTGTGAGGGCGGGGGGGGGGGGCTGTGGTCAAAGGATAACACCAGGTTTGGCTGCCTCGCTGCCACTGCCCATGTTTGTGTTTGGAGGTTGGAGGAAGGGGCAGAGGGAACAAGAGAGCTGGGGGAAGGGAGAGCAAGCTCAGGAGCCTTTTCCATGGAAGAAGAAGGCTCAGGAACCTGACAGACCCCAGGGGTAGTGACAAGGAGCCGGTGGGGTGGGGGGTGGCCTGCTACCTGGGTACCTTCCCCCCACCACACACACCCTGTGGAGAGCGGGTTTCATGACCATCTCCTCTCCTGCCCCTAATTAGCAGCTGCTCCCTGCCCCATATTGTCTCAGGCCAGCGTCCCTTCCAAGGCCTCTTTTGTGCTCCCAGATTCCTGGGTGCAAGGTGGCCTCATTAGTGCCCGGAGACCACCCCATCTCCAAGGAGCAGGCAGACAGACAAGGGGGCACAGTGATCCAACTCCGGCCTCTGAGTGTCTGGGCGGCCATTCCTTTGGCCCAGCCTGGAGACAGCAAGGCTAATCTTAGACTTGCCTTTGTCTCGTCCCAGAGTGGACGCAAGTGCCCGTCTCTCCCTCACCACCTCAGACCACTATAAACCCCAGCCCCCCAGTAGCAGGTCACAGTCGACGGCCTCAAAGTTCCAGGCAATTTGGACCACTGGAGACAACAACTTTCCTGGCTACCCCACTCTGAGGTCCAGCCACCATGAACCCTCCCTCCACAAAGGTAAAGACCTGGGGACAGAGGGAATGCATTGCAGCAGGGGGCAATGAGAGTCCTTGCTCAGGGGCGGAAGAAAAGCTAAAGGTATCTCCTTTCTTAGTCTTCTTCTCTGTGGGCTATGAGGCAGGCCAGAGGCTAAGTGGACCCTTGGCCAAGAACTGGCCTTGGCTAACATTCAATTGTGCCCTCTTCTCCTAAAAGCTCATGTTTATTGAGCTCTTACTATATTATCAGCGGCTGTGTTTGCACCTGCCATCTCATTTCATCCTCCCAGCAGCCCTGCACAGTAGGAATTCTTTAATACCCAGTTCACAAATGAGGAAGCTGTGCCACTGAGAGGGTAGGCAACTGGGCCAAGGAGCAGGCAGACAAGACAACTTGGATCTTGCCAGTCCTTCATTTGCACAGGTTCGCCGCTGTGGGAAAGAGGAGCAGGACTAAATAGGGTCTCTGTTTCCCTAACTGTTGCAACCTTCTGGTGCAGACAGACTCAGACACACCTGTTTTCAGGTGGAGTGGGAAGCTCTCTAACTGGGGTACAACAGAGACTAAGGGTACCCAGAGGAGAGAGGGATTCATTCTGCTCACAGGGGTCTCAAAGGGCTTCCTGGAGGAGATGCTATACTGGGACTTGAAGGGTGAGCAGGGAAAGCAACCAGATGAGCCCTTCTCCAACAGAGCCCTTCACACAGTAAGGCGCAGAGGCAGGAAAACGAAGGGACAGCGAGGAAGGGGAGCAGGCTAGGAGGCGGAGTGCAACCAGCTGGGCCGGGATGGGGGTAGGGGCTGGATGCCGGCGCGGCTGTAAGATCCCCAACGCCGGGTCTCCGCCTCCTTAGATCTCCTGGGCCGCCGTGACGCTGCTGCTGCTGCTGCTGCTGCTGCCGCCCGCGCTGCTGTCGCCTGGGGCGGCCGCGCAGCCTCTGCCCGACTGCTGCCGCCAGAAGACGTGCTCCTGCCGACTCTACGAGCTGCTGCACGGCGCTGGTAATCACGCGGCTGGCATCCTCACGCTGGGCAAGCGGCGGCCAGGTCCTCCGGGCCTCCAGGGCCGGCTGCAGCGCCTCCTGCAGGCCAGCGGTAACCACGCTGCCGGCATCCTGACCATGGGCCGCCGCGCAGGCGCAGAGATAGCACCACGCCTCTGCTCCGGGCGCCAATGTCCCTCTATAACCGCCTCGTCTGTCGCGCCAGGTGGACGGTCTGGGGTCTGAGCCCTTGCTTTGGCTCTGTCCTGGCCCTGCCCTCTCCCGTCTGCCCGCCAGGTGTCAGCCCCAAGAAAAAAGTGCAATAAAGACGAGTCTCTGTTAGTGTCGCTGGTCTCTTCCTGCGTGGTCGCGTCACGCCCTCCAGGGGGCGTAAGAGTCTTGTGCCTGGAAGCCCGGCTCTGGGGCACCTCGGCTTGGGTGCCCTTGAACCTGAAACACTTTGGATGGGGAGCTCCCAGAGCAAGGAACGGTGCAAGATAACTGCATTTGTGCATGCTTGGAGGGGAGGACGCTGGACAGACACGTCCCTCCGCGCTTTGCTAATCATTCTCTATACTGAGCCTTTACTGACAGACACTGGAGGGGAAGGAGAGCAAGAAAGGCTGCACAGAGGAGCGGGATACAGTTGGGAAGGGGTGGGAGCTGAGCCCTCAGAAAAGGTAGGGAATAGTGAGGTTTAACATGAATCGTTCAGAGTGGCTGCAGCATGGGGTAGGTGGTGGGTGGAGTGGTGAGGCACTGGAGGGGAGCCGGGTCTTGCAGCCCAGATTGTGAAGGCCCTCACAAGTCATCAGGCTTTATTCTGTGGGTAGCTGGGAGTTGTTGGTTCTTACCCTCAGACAGGTAAGGTTTTCCTGCAAATTTAGTTGAACACAGCTGTTACAGGTTGAATTGTGCCTCCTCTCTAAACTCATATGTTGAAATTCCAACCCACAACACTTCAGAATGTGGTCTTTTTTGCAGGGTAGTTGTAGTTGTAGTTGTAATTAGTAAAGGTGAGATTATACTAGAGATGGTCCTCCAATCCAATATGACTAGTGTCCTTATAAAAGAGGGGAATGTGGACACAAAAATGCACACAGGGAGAACCCATATGAACATAAATGCAGAGTTGTGGTGATGCATCTGCAAGCCAAGGAATGCCCATGATTGCCAGCACCCACTGGAAGCTAGAAGAGAAACGTGGAACAGGCTTTTTCTCACAGCCTTCAACAGGAACCAATCCTGCCATCATCTTGAGGTTGGACTTCTAGCCTCCAGAGCTAAGACAATAAGTGTCGGTTGTTTAAGCCACTCAGTATGTGATATATTGTTATAGGAGCCCTAGGGAACTATATAACACCCAAGAGTAGAGACACAGAACAAAGTGATGCTTTTAAGCAATTTAACATCCCAGATAATGCCAGACTCAGTCTAGGGGAGGGTGGGGGTGGAGGTGGAGGGAGGGCACTGGCTTACTCTCTCCTGGGACCATCTTTCCATTCTCACTGGCTTTAGCTGTTTTGTTCCAGGAAGCAGTCACTCTAAGCCACCACACTCAGCCACCCCAGTAATTTTCTCCCTCTGTGGAGAAAAAGTCCTGTGTCTGGTCTCACCTGGGTCCTTCTTGCTGCAAACTGACTCTGCCTATGTTGAAAGGATCTTTCTTAGCCCCAAACTTGCCTCCAGCTTCTCTCCACTTGAATGACAGCAAAGAGAAGGAGAGTTAAATCAAGACCATAGGAAGAGAGAAATTGAGGAGAAACCGGCTCTCCTACACACTTATTTTGTGCCAACAACATGCATTAAGCTACTAAATCCCCACAACTGCATGAGGTAAAAATTACTAGTTCCATTTTACAGATGAGGAAAGGGAGGCTTTGAGAGGCCAAGTCACACAACTAATAAATGGCAGAGCTAGGATTCTACCTGGAGAACTCCAAAGCTTTTTTCATCCACCCTGCTGGGCTCAGAGGCAGAATTGGCCTCGGTGGCCTACGCAAACCAAGGCACAGGTGGGGTTAGGTAGTGCATGCTAGAAGTTGAGTTCCCAGTCTTTCAGGCGATCGAACCTGCAAAACTAGCAGCCTCTTTAACCTTTGCTGTTTCACACTGGAGCGCATAAACGTGGGGGGCTGGGGGGCGGGGTGAGAAACGGCCCAACTCCAGCAGGCGGCACTATGAACCAGATACCATTCCCAACGTGGGCGGTACGCCGGGAAACCCGTGGGGCGGAGCCACAGAGAGCGCCAGGGAACCACGCGTGGGGCGTGGCCACTTTGGAAGGGGCGTACCTGTCGTTCAAACCCCGCCCCACCTCTTCGAGCCTCGACCGCTGGTGGGCGTGTCCCAAATTCTCTCCCCGAGAGACACGCGTGGGCCGCTCGACTCCTGAAGGAGGGCCACCAAGAGGGGTGCGGGTATCGCTGGCGGCGCCTCCCGGTGCAGGGCCACGTGGCGGGCTCGGGCCAAGCCCGGGGGAAAGAATCTGGCCCTTAGGGTAAAGAACCACCGAGGCGTCGCCGAACCAAGCCGAAAGCTGCGGGGTTTGGAGCAGAGAGGCGGAGGCGAGAGGGTGGAGAGGAGGCAGGCGGGCGCATGGGGCGCCCCGGCCCCGCCGGCAGCGCGCCCCCTTGGGCCCGGCCGCGCTGAACGCCCCCCAGCGCTGCGCCTCGAACCCACGCCCGGAGGCCATGCCTGTCATGAAGGGGTTGCTAGCCCCGCAAAACACCTTCCTGGATACCATCGCCACCCGCTTCGACGGCACACGTGAGTGGGGCGGCGGCTGGGGCTGGAGGTTCGAGCTGGGGCCTCGAGCTGGGGGCCAAGATTTTTTCGGGGCCGGCTTGGGTCTCCTGGATGTGGTCAGACCCGAAGCGAGCAGAGTGGAATTGAGGTTTTAGGAACTTCTGAAGCCGCGGTAAAGGAATAGGACTGGGAGTGCTCTGCAAGGGGAGGTGGGGAGAAGGCCAGAAGTGCGGGGTACCAAGATTGGAGCTGTGACTGGAGGCTCTTTATGCGGCAAAACGGAGAAAAGACCTTGGGAGCGGCCCACTACAGGGTAGAGTTCTGCTGGGGCATGTATGGGGGGGTGGTATCCGAGTGGCGCAGGTGGGACGAAGTGGCAAGGCGCTCTCCAGCATCCCATTCCTCCAGGAAGAGAGAACGAGAATAAGAGCGAGAGAATGAGAGCGAGAGGAGAAGGAAATATCAGACTTCGGCAGGACCTAGTTTGGATTAAGGTCACGCGCCTCCAAATCGTGGTGCGTTAGTGTCTGAGGGAGGTGAGCCGGAGGAGGGGTGGGGGTCGTCCGTGTGATGAAGGGAACTTCCTGCTCGCCGACCCCAGCTTGGGTTTCAGGTTCAGCACCTTGGACAGCCACACGCCTCCTTCCCTACCTCTTCTCCCGCCATTCCCTTTCCCTACTTTGGAGCCTGGGGATTCCCCATGCCCGCCCAGCCCCTCTCGGGCCCCCTCGCCCCGCGGGATCTGGAAAGTGTGGAGAGTGCTATTGAGGGCGGAAACAGAGCTGCCGGGGGCCCTACCCTCCTCCTCACCCTACCCCCACCACACCTCCCTTGTTTCCATAGCACCCATCACTGGGGCAACAGGCCCTGGGATGGAAAAGGGAGGCGGTTGCCCAGGGCCCAGCGCCTCCCAGGCATCCTCAGCATCTCCATCAGCCGCTGCACCCCCAGACACTCACCCTTCCTATGCTCCTGGGACTGATGTATCTCAGGCCCCTTCCCTCACCTGAGACTCTGGACGGCCTGTAGAGTCTCTCTGTGGCCTCCCACCTACTGGAACTGGAAGGAGCCAGCTGAAGTCCTACTGCTGGGGTTTTGGAGCCACAACTTCATTGCTCAATTCTGTCAGACTTTAAGTACTGGAGACAGGCCTCCTGAAATTAGTTAAAGGAATGCTAAAAAGAGGACCTTTCCTGGGAGGCAGGGAATGAGAATGCTACTCCTTCCCCACACAAAGGAGATTTGTGAGTTTGGATAATCTCTGCCTTTTGGTTTCCTATAATAAAATCAGTGTGATATCACCAGACTCTGCCCTGTCCACTCTCTAATATGATGACAGGGTAGTGGCTATTAGTGTGCTTTGAAAGCTGTGTGAATAGGGGGGAGTCACTTCACCCTCTCGGTATAACACTGACTATGTGCCAGGACTTGCTCTCCCCAGGTAACTCATATAACTCACAAAACCAAATGAGGAAGATATATGAACCCCCACTTTGCAGACAAGGAAGCTGAGGCACAGAGGTGTTAATTGACTTCTCCAAGGTTACGCAGTCAGTAAGCAGCAAAGGTGGGGTGATGGAGCCCATGCCTGTACTCACCATGCTATGATGAGTCCTACAGAAGAGCAGAGGATGGGCCGCATGACCTCTTAGGGTTCCCTCTCCAACCTCCTAGTAGTCCCTGTCCCAGTTACAGGCCACCTTTAAGTCTTTGTCCTTTTGCCTTGTCTCTTACTCTTACTTCAGAATAACCCAAAGCGGGATCCAGGAATCACATGGAAGCCTGGGGAGCTTGGCTCTGTGATGTCTGACCACAGCTTGGGGGAGGCACTGTCCACCTGGAAGCTGAGCTCCCCTCCTGACCTTGACCTGACCTTGACCTCTTCTTCCCCACAGACAGCAACTTCCTGTTGGCCAATGCACAGGGCCCACGAGGCTTTCCCATCGTCTACTGCTCTGACGGCTTCTGTGAGCTCACAGGCTACGGTCGCACTGAGGTCATGCAGAAAACGTGCAGCTGCCATTTCCTCTATGGTCCAGAAACCAGTGAGCCAGCCCTGCAGAGGCTGCACAAGGCCCTGGAGGGCCATCAGGAGCACCAGGCTGAAATTTGCTTCTACCGGAAGGATGGTGAGTGGCCTTGTGCTTCCTGCATCCTTGCCCAGTCCCCAGGTTTTACTCAGAATCCGCTTGGCACAGTGAAAGCCGGGTGCTGGTCCCCATACCGCCACAAGCTGACTGTGTGACCCTGAGTGCATCCCTGACCCTCTCTGGCCCTTGGTTCTTCCATCTGGAAGGTGAAAGAGTCAGCTGACAATCTCTGGTGTTCTTTCAGCTCTAAATCTTTGCCAAACCCTGGGACTATACCCCGAAACCAAGGGGGACTGGGGGAAGGGGATGCCATGGGCCACTCACCTTCCCCCTCCATCTCTCCACACCTACAGGCTCGGCCTTTTGGTGCCTCCTGGACATGATGCCCATCAAGAATGAGATGGGGGAGGTCGTGCTTTTCCTTTTTTCCTTCAAGGACATCACTCAGAGTGGAGGCCCAGGACTTGGCCCTTCAGGAGGCCATGGGGACAGTAATCATGGTAACTGCAAATCTGGGGGAAAGACACAAATAGTCAGAGGTCCTTGCCACAGGTCACGCAAGACCTGTCTCTACCCAGACTCATGGGATGTGCCCCCACTTATCTCTGTACTCTTCTTCCCAACAGAAAACTCCCTTAGCAGGAAGGGAGCCAGCTCAGGACGTCTATCTACCAGGAGACGGAGCCGTACTGCCCTACACCGATTGACTGGCCACTTTGGCCGCCGGGGCCACGGAGGCGTGAAAACCAATAGTGTGAGTCCTATCTCCACCCCAGCATTTCCCAGTCGTGATGCTGAAGCATCCTGTTATTGTCTCCCTGTTTCCCTGTCTGTCTTGTCTCCCTCCAGTGACTTGTCCCTCTGTCTGCCCATTTCTCATGTTCGACTCTGCTCTATCCCATGTCCCCCCACATTTCCTTCCATCTCCATATCCCTGGCTTCTTTGTGCTCTGATGAGGTCATAGGGTGGGGATCTAGCAGCAATTATATCACCTACCTCTGGCTGATAAGGTTATTCTATGGGTGTGGCGAAATCACAAGCTGTGGTCTTAGGGAGAAAGCCCCCAATGGGACCCTGGTACCCAGCCTGGTGCACCACCCCTAGGACCATGATGAAGCCCCAGGATTGAGTCTCCAACCCTTGTGTAGTCTGTTAGGGCTACAGGGAATGGGGTGCACTGTGCCAGCCTCTCCTTGCTCCTGGGACACACGCATCCCCCCACTGGGCCCCCAGAACCCAAGAAGAACTTGAGGAAGAAATTAGTGACCTTTCAAGCTAGGGCTTGTGCCTGATTTGTCTGATTTCCTGAAGTTGGATGAATGTGGTGCCTTAAAACACCTGCTGCAAATGGTATTATTTCACAACGAGGCCTGAGCAGTAGCTTGGCAGAGGAAGGAGCGTCACATGCCAGCCCCTGAACCCCTCTTCCTCACCTTCTGTCTCACCTTGTGGTCATGCTTCCAGTGCCCACTCCCCACTTGCCCCAGCTCCCTCCTCTCCGTCCCCCTAGCCTTGGCTCCTCTTTCTCAAAAGTGTCCCAGCTGCCACTCCTTTCCCTTTAGAACGTGTTTGAACCAAAGCCATCAGTGCCTGAGTATAAGGTGGCCTCCGTGGGGGCATCCCGCTGCCTCCTCCTCCACTACAGCATCCCCAAGGCTGTCTGGGATGGCCTCATCCTCCTCGCCACCTTCTACGTTGCGGTCACCGTCCCCTACAATGTCTGCTTCTTGGGCGATGATGACACCCCCATCACTTCCCGACACACTCTTGTCAGCGACATCGCTGTGGAGATGCTCTTCATCCTGGGTCAGACCCTCTGCCCCACCTACCCGGGCGGGTGGGATAGAGGGGACCCACTTATCCAAGCCTCACTCCATCCTGGGCCTGCAGGACCCAGGCATTCAGAGGCCATCCATTTCTGGGTCTTTAAGCCCTAATGGTCCATGTGCCCAGACCCCTGACCCCTGACCCCTGTAGCTTCTGCCTTTAGACCTTTCCCTCTTTTTTTTTTTTTCTTTTTGGTATGTGGGTAGCTCCCTGACCGGGAATCGAACCCAGGCCGCAGCGCTGACAGCACCATCGCTGAAGCCTTAAGCCACTACACCATCAGGGAACTCCCTAGACCTTTCCCTCTTAAGGACCAGCCAGAAGCCCAATCTGTCCTCCCCATACCTGCTTCCAACTCCATTCTGGGTCTCTAAGGCTTCTTCCCAGCTTAACCAGTTCCTTGGCCCCTTGGCTTGAGTTTCTAGGCCAAGACCCCCTATAACAGCCGCTTGCACCCCCAGATATCATCCTGAACTTCCGCACCACCTATGTGTCCCAGTCCGGCCAGGTGGTCTCTGCTCCTCGTTCCATTGGCCTCCACTACCTGGCCACCTGGTTCTTTGTTGACCTTATTGCTGCTCTGCCTTTTGATCTCCTTTACATCTTCAACATCACCGTGGTGAGTGACTCCCCCACCCCACAGGCAGCCTAACCTCCCAGCTTTAGCAAGCATCCCCCACTGAGGGACCCACAGCTCTTCCCATCAACCCATCTGTGAATATTTGTCAGGCACCTGCTATGGGCAGAGCCCTGTGCTAGGAGCTGAGAAGGACCTAAGAGGGTCTGTGCCCTTGGGGAGCTCAGCTCACAGTCTCTGAGGAAAGCTGAGACACATGAAAAGTTAAGTTGGGCTACCAAGGCAACATTGGCCTAATGCCAAATGAGTGGTATTTTGCACATTTTTATTTAACCAACAACTTATGAGCGTTTAGCTGTCTGCAAAGCTTTGTGTGGGGCATGGTCACTGTGGGAAAAGGGCACAAGGATGCAGCCTCCAAGCTGCCAAGCTGGTGAGGGGACAGAACTACCGGAGGGGGCAGCAGAAACAAAAGAGGTGAATGAAGTGGAAGATGGGGGCCCGGGATTGTGTTTGAGGGCTGGGCATGGAGCTAGCTGACCTTGTAGTTCCAGGTTGGAACATGAGTGTGTGTAAAAGTGATCTAAAATCTGGGCCCAGATGAGGAGGTAGAGGCTGTGGGGTGGCTTTGCAGGTGGGAAGCACCAAGACCTGTGTCCTCCCAGCTCCCTGGTGACTGTCTGGAGGTGCCTTTGAGTGTAGCTCTGCACCCGGCTGGTAGATAGTAGGTCTTCTCAAGTCCAGGGTGAGGGAGTCACACCCTGTGTCCCCAGACCCCCTTGGTTTTGGGTGAGGAGGTGGAGAGCTGTTTCCCTGTGTGCTCCTCTCTCTGCCACACTTAGCTATAGCGGGAAGCCACCTACACACAGCCGGATTTAACTAGCCGCCGAGGAGCTATGGGACTCTTCTGGCTGGGTACACGTGTCTGCATGCTCCCACACACATGCGTGTGTACGTGCATGTGTGTGTCTGCCCTGAGGCTCCGGGCATTCTGGGCAGAGCTCCCCACCTCTCCCCATCCTCCATGTCCACCACGCTGCGTCAGTGGGGCAGGCAACTGTCCCTGGGGAAAAGGAAAGCTTCAGAGAGCCCCCTGTCCCTCGTCCCAGGCAGTTTCCCTCCTCTAGTACCTATAGGAGTGCTTTGCAGTTTACTAAGTACTTTCACACACATCATCACACAGAGCTTCATAGCAACCCATCAGGGCAGATTCTCATATTCTTGTCCTTCAGAGGTAGATGCAGAGGTTCAGAGCAGTTAAGTGGCTTGCTGAAGGTCACACAGCTAACAGTGACAGGCAGGAAACTGCAACCAGGTCTCCAGAGTCCTAGTCTAGTATTCTATCTAACACAGCACTCTGCTTCCCAGAAAACCAAGGAAGTCTGGCATAAGGGGAGGTGAGGAGCAATGCTGGGGCTGGAGAGAGGCAAGGCAAAGAGGGGGGACAAGGAGGCACTGGCAGAGCTGTGGACTTGAAGGAGCCAGGCCTGGGACAACCTGGTCCAAGGGGAAGGAGAGGAGGACCCCAAGGGAGTAGGGCCCAGGGGCAGGTGACTGGGAGAAGCCCTAAAGGACTCTGGGAGGTAGGGCAGCATTAAGTCCTGAAGAGGGTCCATGTGGGGGGATCAGGGCCCCCTCCTTCACCTAAAATGAGAGAAAAATGGTGTGAAGGGGCTCAGGAGCCATGTAAGGCCAGCACTATGGGGGCTGCTCCTGGAGACCCCAAAAGGACTGTGAAGAGCCTTCATACCAGGTTACCCAGGCACTGTCCCCACAGCTCACGGTGCTAAGAGGAAGTATAGCTCAAAATGGACTTTGGTATTGGCCCAGATTTGAGTCCCAGCTCCATTACATCATTGGTCTGTGACCTCAAGCAGGTGACTAACCTCTCGGAGCCTTAACTCATCTGCAAACTGGGAACGATGATGATAATTGGACTGAAGGCCTACATTTTTTCTTTTTTAATAAGGATTAAAAATACTTTGCCCAGTGCCTGACACATAGCAAGTACTTCCTAAGTGCTAGCCATCATTAGTTTTAGTGTTATTCTCTCCCCCCTGCATTTCCTGGTAGCCTTCTCAGGACGGCAGGGATGTTTCACCTGCTGTAGCTTCTCCTGGCGCCAGGGCGATGGCAAGGTGCTAGGAAGTGCCGTGGCATGGGGGCCTGCGGGCGCTCTGCGGAGGCGCGCCCCTGCCAGCCTCGGCCGTCTCGCTCCTGCAGACATCGCTCGTGCACCTGCTGAAGACGGTCCGGCTGCTGCGGCTGCTGCGGCTGCTGCAGAAGCTGGAGCGCTACTCCCAGTGCAGCGCCGTGGTGCTCACGCTGCTCATGTCTGTCTTTGCGCTCCTTGCCCACTGGATGGCCTGCGTCTGGTATGTCATCGGGCGCCGGGAGATGGAGGCCAACGACCCACTGCTCTGGGACATCGGTGAGCCACCGACCCCAGGCTTTCACTGACCACTGACCATCTACCTGCAGTGTCCATTCAGGCCCCCAAGCTGGTATTCCACCAGTACCCACACTCGCCACCCACATTCCTCCATTCTTCCAACCAACATGCATGGAGCTCCGTCTGGATCAGACATGGGAATACTGATTTGAAGACAAGGGCTTTGCCCTGGGGGGACCTCACAGCCTAGCAGGGGAGCAAGACTGGTGATGGACCACCAAAATACAGGCTGGACACACTCTGACGGTGGGGAGGGTGTTTGGGGCAGGGGGAACAGTACCCCTTGCCCCTTCAAGTGGCTCCCCACTGCCCTCAACATAGAGTCCGCACTCAGTGCACGCCTTACATAGTGCATAGACCTCTCTGTCCCCACCTGGCTTCTCTTTCTCCCATGCCCCCTGTGCTGCAGCCACACTGGCCTCCCTCCATCACCCAGGATGTACTGCTTTCTCACTTTGGGCCCTGGACATGTTTTCCTCTCTGGAATCCTCTCCATTTTGTCTTCCCTAGCTGACTTTCCTACTCCTTGCAGTCTCAGCTAAAATGCTCTGTCCTAAGGGAGGCTTTCAGGAACCATACCCCACCCCACCTGCTCTGGGTTGGTTCTCCTAACCCATTATGACTCCTAAGACACCCTATACTTCTGTTTTAGTAGCATGTCTCCTACCTGCAATGATTTATTTCATGACTTCTCCCTGCTCAGACTGTAAGCTCCACCAGAGCAGGGAGAATGTCTGCCTGGGTCCAGTCCCAGCACCCTGTACACAAGAGGCTCTCAGTAAACGATTAGGGAGCCCAAGGGAACCCTGACCAGTTGCAGTAGAGGGAGTCGGTAGTCTTTCGGCTGCAACTGTCATCAGTCCACCACGGAGAGGCCCAAGCACAGGCAGCTCAGGGAAACCCAGTTCTCCACAGCTTGCGCAGCAGGGGCTCCTTGCATCCCTCTGCCCACCAGGCTGGTTACACGAGCTGGGTAAGCGACTGGAGGTGCCCTATGTCAATGGCTCCGCGGGTGGCCCGTCGAGGCGCAGTGCCTACATTGCTGCGCTCTACTTCACGCTGAGCAGCCTCACCAGCGTGGGCTTTGGCAACGTGTGTGCCAACACCGACTCCGAGAAGATCTTCTCCATCTGTACTATGCTCATAGGTGGTAAGGTCTGGCCTGCCAAGCCCCATGGTGGCCCTGTTAGGCTTAGTGTGCAAACAGGGAAACTAAGTCCCAGAGAAGGCAAGATGTCCACCCATGTCCAGATAGTCCTGCATTCATTCATAGATGTTTTCTCAGCACCTACTACGTGTTGGCCCTGGGAGATGCCACAGACAGGTGTGGCCTCTGGAGAAGGGGATGGGAAACCCAAGCTCATGACCTAACGCGGTGGCGGGGAGGTGCGCAGGGGGTGGGGTGGGAGGGCATGAGAGGAGCATCAGGTCTGATCCCTCTGGGGACTACCCTCTGTTCCCCAACCCCAAGCTAGCATCTGGCACCAGGTAAGCACGCAGGAGCCCCCACCCAGGAAGCCAGAGGCCGGGCCGGGGCAGGGTGGGTTTGGGAATGAGTGGCGGCCCCTAACCAGCTCGCCGCCGCCGCAGCACTGATGCACGCCGTGGTGTTCGGGAACGTGACGGCCATCATCCAGCGCATGTACTCGCGCCGTTCGCTTTACCACAGCCGCATGAGGGACCTCCAGGACTTCATCCGCGTGCACCGCCTGCCGCGCTCGCTCAAGCAGCGCATGCTCGAGTACTTCCAGACCACGTGGGCCGTCAACAGCGGCATAGACGCCAACGAGGTAGCAGTGCGACGGGTCCCCGCCGCGGGCGCTCTGGTGGAGAGCGGGTTGCGGCTTCTCTGGGTTTGGAATGGAGGAGGCACAATGGGCCCAGGGAGGTGAGGTGCTGTTCACAAGGGCACAAAACCACCCAAACCCACACCCCTTTTCCTGTGCACGAGAACATGGAAGCTGAAAGGCAGCTGGGGCCTTAGCGAATGCCACGCTCCCATCAGCCAACACTTCCCAAGCGCCTGCTTTGGGCCAGCCTCTGCGCTGGACGTAGGAGCTCAGCGGCAATTCTATTCACCCCTTGCCCTCAGGGAGACGCCAGTCTGCTGAGGGAGGCAGACAGACAAGTCAGTAATTACACAAAGGGCTGTAGGTGCGGTGGGACCTCCACTGTGTCTGGACCTAGAGGAGTCAGGGAAGGTGGCACAGAGGAGGGGACAGCGTGAGGGATAATAAGGAAATTGGCCTGCTACCAGAAGGCCATTCCAGGTAGCAAGAGTAATAGGACACGGGTCCGGAAATGATGCAAAAGAGCAGGGCCAGTTGAGGGAACTGAAAGTCAGTGAGCCTTCAGGAACAGGGATGTGAGCGCTATGGAGGGCGGAGGCGGAGAAGAGTGCAAGAGACAGGGCTGGGAAGGTGCAGGCCCAGCTCACGGACGGCCTCGACTTTAGATTTTATCCTGCAAAATGTGTAGGTTGGAGCCCAGGGATCTAGGGAGCAGGCGCCATGGGACTTGGTGAGCAAAAGAGGAGCTCAGTGTGATTCCCAGGTTTCTGACTTGGGCAAAGGGGTCGGATGGAGGCATTACAGGAAGAAGACTAGACTTAGGAGTAAAAATGAGAGGCCAGGATAGGGCCAGGATGAGGGTGTGGTGCCTGTGGGAGACCCCAAGTGCAGTTTGCCCTGGAGGGAGTTGAAAATCTAAGTCTGGACCCAGATGTGGGGCTCCAGGCTCACAGGGAGTGGGGAAATCATGGAGCTGGTTGCCATGATGCAGCGAGAGTGTGGAAAGTTAGAAGAAAGGCAAGAGTGTAGGCTGAGGAATATGAGCCTAGGGCAGCAATGGGGCAAGAGAGTGGTCAACAAGCCACAGTGGCCAAGGGGCTCCATAAGATGAGGATAGAACTGTGAATATTAAATTTGGCCCCTAGGATGTGGTTGGTCATGCTCAAGGGCTAGTGTAACATTGCAATTAAAGATACTGAAGTCCAGAGAGAAGAAATGGATAACTCAAGGTCCACAGGGCTTTAGGAGCAGAACTGACTTCTAGTCTCCTGATTCACAGTTTGAGGCTGACCCACCAGGGATGGTACTTGCACGTGTGGGCTTGAGTAACCAGGACATGTGCGAGTGACCAGGGTGTGTAGCCATAGGCAGTGAGTGGACAGACAGGGGAAGACTCGTCTCTGCCCCAGAACTGAGGTTAGACACACAGAAGTCTTCTGGAAGGTCAGAAATGTGTAACTTCAAAGGGCAAGTGGGAGCTCTCTCCTTGGAGACAGCTCAGCATCTTTGTAGAACTCAGTTAAGAGCTGCAGGGGGATGGCCAGAATGACCTCTGTCCCTTATGCAGTTACTGCGTGACTTCCCAGACGAGCTAAGAGCTGACATTGCTATGCACCTGCATCGGGAAATCCTGAAGCTGCCGTTGTTTGGAGCAGCAAGCAGGGGCTGTCTGCGAGCCCTCTCCCTGCACATCAAGACTTCATTCTGCGCTCCGGGCGAGTACCTGTTGCGCCGTGGGGATGCTCTGCAAGCGCACTACTATGTCTGCTCAGGCTCGCTTGAGGTGCTCCGTGACAACATGGTGCTGGCCATCCTGGGTGAGGATCCCACTACCTACCCAAGAACCTTCCCCCCAGAGGCCTTGGGAGTGGCTAGGAATCTAGGGACTGGGATATCCCCAGTGGATATCTGGAATTCCTGCTGAGAGTTCTCTTTCCTGGTCCCTTCACCCTACTACCACCCCCTTTTGATTGTTCCCCTCATACTCTCCCCTAATTCCATTAGCCATCCCTCAATCCATCAAACCTTTATTAATGACTGTCCCCAGCTGAACTGATCCTTTCGCATTGCACTGATACCTAACTCAATGACTCTTCCTCATTGACCCTCAGCTGCATTGACCTTTACCCTTTAATGATCCTTCTGGCCTTTATTGAGCATTCAATTCCATTGATCATTCCTCCAGCCTTACTGACATCCCCCTTTGACGGTCTCCCAACTTTACCATTCATTCTCCACTGACCTTTCCCCAACTCATTTGTTTATTGCCACCAACCCCATTGCTTGACCCACCTTCAACCATCTTTCAAACATACTGACCACCCCTCAAATCCACTGAGCACCTCTCACTGATAGCCTCTTGGTCCCTCTGCCCCAGCTGACTGTCCCCATCCCTTACCCACAGGGAAGGGGGACCTGATTGGGGCAGATATCCCTGAGCCAGGGCAGCAGCCTGGGTCAGGGGCAGGCCCAAGCAGCGTGCTGAAGACCAGCGCTGACGTGAAAGCACTGACCTACTGTGGCCTGCAGCAGCTGAGCAGCCAAGGGCTGGCTGAGGTCCTGAGGCTCTATCCTGAGTATGGGGCTGCCTTCCGAGCTGGCCTGCCCCGGGACCTCACCTTCAACCTGCGCCAGGGCTCTGACACCAATGTATGTAGACCCCCCTATGGCCTCTATCTCCTCTGAGGTCCTCTCCTTCAAAGTAGACCTCCCCAGAGAGAGCTTCATGTATCACCTTCCACCTTGAAAATGCCCTCTCTCAAGCCTAGGCACCCTTGTCCATTGCCCTTTCCATGCTTGACATCTCCCAGTCCCACTGACCTTACTCCATTGGTCATCACCCAACCCCTGGACCATTTTTCAACACCTCTACTTTCAACTCTACTGACCCATTTCCTGTTGGCCACCCTTAGCCTCACTCAAGACTCCCCAAAGAGACCCCCACTTTGGAAGCAGTCCTCTTCATTTGCTTCTCTTTAATCAAGTCCCTCTCTGAACTGGCTGCCATCCCCCAGGGCTTCCTCACTCGCCAAATGTTCCCTGAGCCCATTTTGGTTTAGGCACTGGGCTGGGTCTGTAAGTTACACCATAGGCCTTTGTCGTTTGCTGCTTCTTAGACTGACTTTCCATTCAGCATTTCTCTGAAGTCAGAGTTGGAGGTATCTCTGACTCATTGACAAAAAGGCCCCACGTTCTCAAATCCCACAACACAGATGGGTGGGACTAGGAGGTGTGGCACCAGGGGAGAGGGGAGGTGTGAGTCAACGAGACCCCCCTCTGTCCCCACAGGGCCTCAGCCGCTATTCCCGGTCCCCTCGGCTCTCCCAGGTAACACTCCCTTCCTGGATGGGATTGAGGGTGCATGGGAGACAGTCTGGGAATTGTGGAGGGACAGGAGGTGACCCTCTTCTTGGTGCCTCTGCTTCAGGAAGAAGGGAGAGGAGATGGGGAGCAGCATCTGCCAGTGTAGACTGCTGCTTAATGAAGGGAGCTGTTGTTCACTGTCCTGTGATACCAGCTGTCCCCTCTGTCCACAGCCCCACTCGGAAAGCATTGGCTCCTCCTCAGACAAGACCCTGCCATCCATCACAGAGGCTGAGGCTGCAGTAGAGCCAGGAGGTGGTCCCAGGCCACGCCCACCCCTCCTACTGCCCAACCTTAGCCCAGCAAGGCCCCGGCCCCGGGGCTCTCTGGTCAGCCTTTTGGGCGAGGAGCTGCCCCCATTCTCAGCCCTTGTCTCCTCCCCTTCCCTGTCCCCATCTCCATCCCCTGCCCTGACTGGCGGAGGCCACAGCCCCTCCCCTCAGGTCCCCCCCAGGGGCTCTACTGCCTGGAAGCCCCCCCAGCTTCTCATTCCCCCAGTGGGAACCTTTGGACCTCAGGACCTCAGTCCCCGGTGAGGCACCAGCCTTCCCTGCCTTCCCCATCCCCCTGCTGGCTTCCAAAACCTTCTCTGGGTTCCGTCCCCAGCATTCTGACCAGTGCTCCTCCCTGTCTCTGCACGAGCTCCCCACCCCACCCTTCCTGATCCACCACAGCTTGCAACCCTACCTTACCCCTTTGGCTGTTGCTCCTCCCCAGCTCCTTGGCATGCTGCTCCCTTTTCACCCTTGTCTGCTCTGCTCTGGCCCTTACCTCTCCTCTCCGCATGGGACTGATGACCACTGCCCCTGTCCCAGGATAGTGGATGGCATTGAGGACTCTGGCAGCACAGCAGAGGCCCCTGTATTCCGGTTTAGCAGGAGACCTGAGCACCCTAAGCCCCGCTCGCAGGCCCCTCCTACAGGTAAGGGTCATCAGTGGACTTCAACTCATAGTTAGCCATTCATCTGCCATCCATCCATCCATCCATCCATCCATCCCATCTGTAGGAAGGGCCTGCCATGTACCAGTGCTGTGCTGGGAAGACACAGATAAACCAGTCTGGCCCGTTCCTAGTGAACTCCCAGTCTAGTAGGGGAGACAGCTGTGTACTCAGATAAACAATTCCAGAACAGAATGACTGAGATAAGAACAGGGTTCTGAGGTAGGAGAGGAGAGCTCCCTTAATTCTCCCTATTAGAGGAGGGGACTCGAGTTGGGTCTTAAAGGGTGGGGTTTAATGGGTGGAGTAATGTACTTTTCAAGGTGTAAAGATGTGACAAGGATATCAGAGAAGACCCTTGTCTAGAGCTAGAGGGAGCTGGGGGTGAGGGGACTGAGGAAGTCATAGGGCCTTGAAACCAGCCTGAGAGTTTGGGTTCCCCATCATCCTGACCCCAGAGCTTCCTCTACCCTTGCTCTTTGCCTGCCTGCTGACAAAGGAGGGGGCCCTGCCTGCTGACAAAGGAGGGGGCCCAGCCCAAGCTGTAGACTCATGCTCCCTGCATTCCTTCACCCCATTCTGCCTGTAGGGATCAAGCCCAGACAGGAAGTGGCCACAGAGGCTGAGGAGGTGAAGGAAAAGGTCTGCAGGCTGAACCAGGAGGTGGGTAGGGGCTGGTTCCTTTCCTCCAATTTTGAAGAATATCATTTTGGGATCAGAGACATGCCTCATATAAGAGCATTTCAGCGTTTGGAGCCAGTCCTGAATTCAAATAGTCACATTGGCTGGATGACCTTGGGCAAGTCCCACAACCACTCTGAACTTTGATTTCTTCATCTGAAAATGGGGGAAATGTTCTGTTCTTCCCAGAGATGTTGTGAGGATGTGATGAGAGCCCACAAATGTCCCTGGCCCAGTCCCTGGCACATGCTAAGTACTCGGTGACTGTTGTTTCCCCTTCCTCCCAGCTGGCTCAGGTTGTCCAGCCTGGAAGGAGGGCCTCTCCCCTTTGCACCACCTGCGATGCTCTCCTGCACAGAGCAATCCCCCCACCAAGTCACAATGCTCCAGGCCTTTTCCTTACCCCAGCCCTGGGAAATGAGTGCTAATCAGACGTGGGGGAGAGGACAGGGAGGCTGAGAGGCCTTCAGCTCTGGGGAACCTGGACCCCAATCTCTGATTCCTGGTCAGAAAGAGCCCAGATGCTATATGCCCAGGCTCTGCCTCCACCTCCTCCCCAGGGATCTCAGAGCTGTCCCCACCGCACAGCCAAGCCCAGCCCTTGGGAGTTGGCCTTCCCTCTTCAGATAAACATCAAGGTTCCCAGGGGAGCACCTACGCTGGGGCAGGCCTTGGGGCTGGAGGCGGGGCCAACCCCTGGTTCAGCAAGATTGAGCACCAGTCCTGCTTCCTCTAGGCCAAGTTCTAGGCCAACTTCCAAACTTGAGTGCCTATCAGCACTGGAGTACCTGGTAAAATGTGGACTCCTGGGCCTCACCCAATTTGGAATGTCTGGGGCGGGACCCAAAAGTCTGCATTTTTACAAGATTCTCAGTTGATTCTGTATTCCTTGAAATTTGAAAAACACTGAATAGACACTTATGCTTGTGTAATGGGATCACCTGACTAAGGCTGTGTCTGTCATTTCGCAGCTGTGCAACCTCTCTGAGCACATTTTTCTACATCTTGTGGAAGTGGGGAGGTAGGGAAGATGACAATAGCTGCTGCCCAAATCCTTTTTGAAAAGAGGCTGGGGTATTTACATCTAGGCAAAAATAGCCCCTGCCCTGCCTTCTCAGTGTGGTGATGAGCAGAGAGTGGTTGTAAGTTTGTAAATTGTGTGTGTGTGTTGGTGGGGTGGGGGGTGCACTTAGGAGGGTGGTGATTGTTGTGACACTTGGGAAACAATTTGATTTGTTTTCAACAGATCTCTCGTCTCAACCAGGAAGTATCTCAACTCAGCCAGGAGCTTCAACAAATGATGGGCCTGCTGCAGGCCAGGCTGGGTTCCCCAGACCACCCAGTAGTCTCAGCTTGGCCCTTAGACCCTCCATGCCCCCAGCTGAAGCCTCCATGCATCTCTCCCTGTCTGTCCAGACCACCGCCTAGCCTCCAGGATACTGCTCTTGCTGCGGTCCACTGCCCATCCAGTGTAGGGACAACAGAGATGGGACCCTCTGTGTTGTCTCCTTACCCCTCAGAGCCTGATCCTCTGGGACCCTCCCCAGTGTCAGAACCCTCTCCCCCAGCTCCAAGCCTCATGAGGCACAACTTGCAGTCCAGGTCAGACACCTTCCACTGACCCTGGCCCTGGGCCCAGGCCTGTCTGGCGTAGGGATTGCCACCTGCCATCAGGGAGGAACTGGGCCCATTGCCTCCTGCCTCGGGTGAGCAGCCATCAGCTGGTCTGGTTGGCTCTGGATTCTTGGGACTTTTTCCCAAAGCCTGGTCACTTCTGAGCCTCTTCCCTTTTCCGAACCTTTCCCTATCCTCCTCCTCCTCTGGGAGGGCAGCCACCTGAGGCCATGGAAACCAACAGGCATGAGACAGACTGCGGTGGCCATTAGGGCTGGACAGATGAGATGTCCTGCTTTCGCCCCTGGGCCTGGAGGCAAGTAGAGATGAGGGAGCAGAGGGAGATGGGGAAGGGCCCCAGATCCAGCCGGGGAAATGAAGACTGTGACAAGAGCATGCAGGATCTTGGTGTCAGGTTGCAGATTCCACTGTGGAGATAGTGTAGTGATATTGTGTGGTCTTCTGTCCCAGCCCCTGGGTCTCTGCTAGAGACCTTGAGAGCAGTGTCGCCTCAAGAGGGCTATGTTTGAAACCCTGGCTGGCATTTGAGCTACCCAAGACTTCTTAGAGTTCCCACTATCAGCCCAGGCTGGCGGGGCTCACCACATCCCACATTCCACACAGGAAACAAACAGACGACCCTTAGATAGGTGTACTTTGGCTCGCAGCATTTTTTTTTTTTTTTTTTTAGTATGAATGAGTTGTCAGGGGAGTTCACATAAAAATCCAGATATTCCAACTTTCCTAAAAAATTTTGAGAGATCTGGCAATTCTGAGCCAACATTCCACCTGGCAATGATCATCTAGGGTTGTTGGGCAGCCACTGTCTCTTTATATGGGGCCTGCACTCTCCACTTTGTGGTCCCCACATTTCTTGACTAGCTCCTGATACCCAGCTAGCTTCCTTCATTTGAATTCTTTGGTCTGTGGGGTTTTTGAGTTTGCAATCCTTGCCTTGCCTTAGAATGTGCTCCCAGATTCCTGTGTCCCAGCAGATAGTTTTTGGGCCCAACAATGTGTATTTCTACCCCTGGTACTGGGCCTGTCAACATCTCTGTTTTTCTCTGCAGGTTGTCACTGAAGGTGATCTTTTCTGCTGCCAGCAACTTGAAACAGTCCCAGCAGCATTCTCTACCCGTCCCCTGCCCCAGACCTCAAGCAAACCTATTCTCCCCGCTTCCAACATGGTCTCACTCAGGGCCCTGACTTCCAGCTCTCTACCACCCAAAACCCTGGGCTCACTTTTGGATAGGAAATAAACTCTTTATTTTTGTAGTTGTTGGCTCTGGCTGTTTCTGGAGGTTGGTCTGAGAGCCCCAGGGCTTTGGAGGAGCCTATACTGTAGTCTCTCCCCCCACCATACCCCAGGGCCCTGTTGCCGTCTCTAGGAAGGGCAAAGGTGCCAACCAATTCACTTGGCACCACATTTATGCCACCAGAGGCCTCAGGGATGAGGCAGGAGCCTTAATGAGTCACTATGGGCCATTATACCCCCCACCTTTCCTTACCCTAGTCACAGCCAAAGATTCAGACACAGTATGTAGGGGAATGGAGGCCTGACTCAGGCCCACCTCCAGCCCTGGAAAGGTGGCCCGTGGGAGTCCCCACCAATCCTGGATAACTGATTCTGTACTCTAGGGGAAGAGCTTGTCACCGGGCAAAACCCTGGTAGGAATTCCACTGGGCCCATCCCCTTTGCTCTTCTAAGCTCACATTTCCCTCTTAACTTTCACTTTTCTAATGATCACTGCAGGGGTGGGAGGGGGTGAATGTTACAAATGTTGTTAGAAAGAGGCATCCTGGTGACCAGATGGAAATAGGTGTAGGCAGTTTTGTGGCAGGTTATCCCTGGTGGGTCAAGTCTCTAGCTTGGGATCCAGAGTATTGTGTTGGCTGGTGTCATAGGAACAACCCACAGCCATCTCCGGGGTGAGCTTTGATTCGGTATGGGTTTTGAGTAGTGTCGCTGTGGAGAGAGATGCAGAAGCAGAGGAGGTATGGTTTGTGTTGGGGGGTAGGCGGTGGGGAGAAGCAGAAGTTGTCCTAATCCATATTGAGGAGAGCAGAAAAAATAGAAACAGTTCTGATCCATATGGAGCAGCAAGGTGGGAGCAAACAGAGTGGTTCTAATCTGTATTTATGGGTGGGGAGAGACAAGGCAGAAGTGGTCCGGCTCTGTACTTGGCACCAGAGACTAAAGCTGATTTTGGCTGGGTGTGAGGGGAGGCAGAAGCAGAGGTGGTCCTGGTGTGTTTTGGGGTTAAGCCAAAGGAGGAGAGTCCTGGTTTACTGCTGGGTAGTAGCAGGAGCCCTCCCTTTGATGTCACCCAGTAGCCTCCAGAGAACCCTTCCTACAGCGCTTCCATCAACTTCCCCATCACAGAATGTCCCCAACAATCAGGCTCTCAGAGCTGACTTCGCCCGAAAGGACAGACAGGGGCTTCTCCGGGTTAGCGAGAGCGAAGGACCAGTCCAAGAGGCTCATGTACATATTCATTCACACTATGTTTTTCCCTTCACCATTCTGCACACGCAGCCGTCTGTCCTCTTTCAACGTTCTGCCACCGCCCTGTGCCCTGAACGCCTGGAACCGGCGGTGACAGTGTTCGCCAGCCTGGCCTTAAGTTCCCGGCTGGGCTCCGCCTCGCGGGTGGCGGGCTCCACCCTACGCCCAAGTCCAGGCAGCCACCGGCTCCTCCCAGCGGTGCAAACTACAACTCCCGGCCTGCCTCGCGCGCGCTCTCCCGCCTCTCCCATGTCCCACACAGGCTTCGCCTGTGAGTCGCCAACAGTGTCTCCCATTGGTCTCTTCTCCCTGTCAGTCACCTGGGAGTATTG